>JAPDVR010000017.1:3492458-3534958 GCA_026230005.1 Gila orcuttii | reverse complement strand
CTAAATGTTCTGTAAAGAATCTGTGTTTACAGCGAAGTTGAGCAATCTGTCCCTGAAAAATAAATCAGAGCCTCCCTGCAGAATCTGCAGACAGTTTGAAGCCTTTTTTTGGGTAACTTACTATATACAATTCAGCGAATTTGCATGTGGCTTGTAGATTAATGCTTACCTGCCAATGATGATGCGTTCTCTCCTAAATCATCCTCGCTCCCATGGGCCGCAGTACATTTGTAATACAATCCCCTTACCAGCCTTTTGAATCTGTGCCCTGTATTAAATCAGGTATTATATGACGAACAGCTGTTTATGTATTAATCACTTATAAATATGAATTCCAGAGCCAGGCTGTAACTGGGTAGTCTGTGTGGATCTGATGATGTTGTTATAGAGTCATCCCGAATCAGAAGCATGACAAAAATCAATGATGTGCAGAAACACATAGAGGGGTCAGCATGAGAAAAAAAAATCTGCACCTGTTTAACATATCAGGATCTGCAAATGATCTGTATCAGTATCGCCATAAATCATTTCGATTAGGATTTTCATGGACATTTGGCACTCATGGTGGAGTCACATGGAACCGGCTGTGGATTTTCACTGGATGAGAAAGAAAGAAGGTGGAGACTTGATGTTAAGAGTGTATTTGAAATATTAATTTATTAACCAAATAAATAAATAAAAACAAATTGACTAAAAGACCCAACCTATTTTTTTTTTCTTTCTTTTCCAGAATGACATTTCAAACCTGTCACTGTGTGTGTGTGTGTGTTTAGAAAAATGGTGTAGGATTTACTCAGAAATTGCTAGTAAATTTCACAAATAATTACAAAAAAAAAAAAAAAAAAAAACAGGAAGTAATACATTGAATTAAACATGCAATTTTTAAGCAGAAAGACTGAAATGGTATTTTCTTGTAAAACGTCTTGTACTTATTTACAACTTAAAGCCTTTATATTTAAGTCATTAAAAAAAAAAATGCATCAATTATGCCTTGCAATGCATCTTATAATGCAAGTATGTCTCATGAATAATTAATGCATTATAAATAATGGCTTTAAGTGAAGTGTTTTTTACAGTATGCAAAATGATAATTAAGTATGGAAAAATATGTCACCAGAAGGCTCAAGTCACGACAATGAAAATATAACATGTTTCAAATATCTATGTGAACATGCATTTCTGTTCAAAAATATTTTTTGGAAAAATAATAATTAAAAAAAAAAATCTTTGAATATTAGCGACATCGTTCATATGGGATTGTCCATAATGATTTAAAATGTTACTAAAAATGTAGTTGATTGAATAATTAAACCTAACCATCTCTAAAAGTGTTTGCAGTTTATTTGAAGCTAATGAAAGTGTCCGTTCATTGGAAACTGTTATTGTGTAGTGTTTGACCAGTGGGCCAGCTCTCCTCCCAGTAGATTAGACAGTAGTATAGCATGACTGGTGTAAATGTATACGTCCCGTCCTGATTGAGCCAGCATGTAGAGTCCATCTCCAGGGAGGATCAGCCGGCTACCGCGAACCTGAGAAACACCGGCAGTGAAAGACGGGAGAAGCGGCGCCAATTCTAATAAGAGAACACGGGCCTTAAGAAACCACTAATAGTTCCTAAAGTTTCCCGTCCCATGAGCCTTAGCAGCAGGAGAGAGGGAGCCGAGTGGACGGCCGCTAATCAATGTCAGGCTGCTGTGTGTGTGTGTGTGTGTGTGTGTGTGTGTGTGTGTGTGTGTGTGTGTGTGTATTGTGAGAGGAGGAGTATGAGGGGGACTCCTGAGACCCAGAGAGACTGTGCAGGGCTCTGAATATTAATGTCCATTTCCGGCATGAAATACAGTAGCCTTGTTGGGTTGAACTGGTCTTACACTTCAGCATGCAACTGTTGAGTGTTGAACCTTCACTGAAAACGGGTTATTCGTAATTAGGTTTGTCTCAGAGTGGGCGGGGCTTGTGTAGTTCAGCATCAACCAGTTGCAATAAGAAAGTGAACGTTTTGGTAACACTTTATTTTGATGGTCCCTTTTGAACATTCTGTTAACTATAAGTAACTTTGCAACTACATGTCAACTAACTCTCATTAGAGTATTAGTGGACTGTCTGAATAATATCTGCTAACTCTTTATCGTGATGCTCCTCCAACAGACACTCTACTGACTATAAGCAACTTTGCAACTACATGTAACATATTCTAACCCTACAAGTCTACTAATACTCTACTAATACTCTAATGAGAGTTAGTAGACATGAAGGTGCAATGTTACTTATAGACAACAGAATGTGTTAAAGGGACCATCAAAATAAAGTGAAACCAACGTTTTTCTTAACTTACAACAGTTAAGAAAGCTTGGTTAAAAAATGGTAAGCTGAAGCACTTCAAAAAATATATATATATATTTATTTGTTTGTTTATTTGTTTGTTTTCAATTCTGGAATGTATTTTTCACAATTCTGATATCTACACTAAAAAAAAAAATAATTTCAAAACATGACATATTTGTATTTTTTTGCATAACATCTAAGATTAGCATTGGGATTTTGGTATAAATTGAGAAAAAAAATAATTGATAAATGTAAGGTAATGATGATGATGATGATAATGATGATGATTATGATTATGATTATGATTATTATCATGCAATCTTAAATGGTTACTTTTAAATCAGGGTTTCCTTAACTTAAGTGTAGTTAAGACAGTTTGGTTAAGAAAATGAGCAATTCAATCATTAATTAATAAATGTATTTATTTATTTGAATTTGTTTTTTGCACATGATTCTGAAACCTACAGTAAAAAAATAATCTGTCAATATATGCACAATTATATATGTGTGGCAGCTTGCGATCAGGAGTTTACTACAAGGCCAGTTATGGCACTAAACCGACTACGCCACCCCGGAAATTGGCCGGGGACCCACAGATAATTTGCAAAGACACAGATTCGTAGTGGCTGAGTCAGGTATCAGACAAGGATAATCGCTTCACAGATTTTATTCTTCAATACATACAATAAAATGCAACTGGTATCTTTTAATATGCAAACAGCAAACGGAACGCATCAATCATAAAACACGTTACACAGACAGACACACACACACACACAAACACTACCACTTCAGAACTGGGGGATTCATCTTGCCTGTCCAATAAACACAGCAACTACTCGTGCTCTCACCACACAACACCAAATCACCCGCTGTGAACACTGCAGACCGATAGCCGAACCACCACCACACACAGAGGACTCTGGCTAATACTGGAATCCCAATTCTGAGTAGAAGAGAAAGCAGTATGAGATACAACCAAACAAATACACATTCCACGTAATGGTCTGTCAATTAAACACTCATCACATGTTGCCAGAAGGAATCAGTTTGTCACAATATTCACTGGCTGACACTGGTGAACTCTTGTCAGCACAACACAATACTCAAAACACATTTACAAGCAACATCCACAGTGACATAATCTTCACAATGAAACACAGTAGTAGCGACAAAACTAGTAGCTTCTCGCCACTGTACTCAGGTCTGAATGTCAATTATATTAAAGACTAAATTTAGAAGCGTCACCAAAGGCTGTGAACGCACTATCGATCCGGTCGTCAAGGAGACCCTCGTTCGCTAAAAATGAGACAATCAAACAATTAGAATAAATATACAGTACAGATTGGCAACAAATGCGTCGTCACGGTCGTCAAGGAGACCCTCGTGCGCTGGAATGAGATCGTCAAACAATTAGAATAAATATACAGTACAGATCGGCAACAAATGCGTCGTTATGGTTGTCAAAGAGACCCTCGTTCGCTGGAATGAGATCGTCCAAAAGTTAGAATAAATATACAGTACAGATCGGCAACAAATGCGTCGTTACGGTCGTCAAGGAGACCCTCGTTCGCTGAAATGAGATCGTCCGGTAGTTAGAGTGAAAGGTACAGATCGACGCGGTCGATGCCTCGTTCCAATAAAAGGCAGAGGAATGGTCGAAGACAGCTTGCAGAGGAGAATACAACTCAGTTCGGAAGCGCTCCAGTTCGAATGACTACCAGATGCAGGTAATCCTCACAGGACCATCAAATGGGTCGCATAAAGCCTAACAGCGCCCACAAAGCCTGCTGCAACACCTCCTGGCCCCCGTGTCACTGCGTATTGTAACTCGCCCCGGCCAGTGCACTTGATGGCGTGCCAATTATGGCCTCACATTAATAAATACTAGTTCGACGGGTCTAAAGTACTCCTCAGCCACACACTGTAAATCACATGAGTGTCAAATTACCCTTCCACACCAAACATTCATAATGAGACTTGCCACCAGTAGCTCTTACCTCCTGGACATAAACACGGCGCACAAGAAATGACGTCACTCCCAGGACCCAGAAAGACGCGCTTAATGATGTCAACCTCATCTCCTTTTATGTCCCTTGAACGTGCCGTATCCGCCCCTAATCACTATAAGGATTGATCGCATCACCACAATCTACCCCCTCATTAGTCATCGTAGTCCCGACGATGAACACCTCTACTGATCCCAAGGTCTAAACCAGGTAACCACAGAATTAAACCCTAAGGTAGACATGGAATTTTGACAAGCTTCACTTCCTACAGCTCGTGGCAAGTGGTGCACGTTGGAGTGTTGCCCTGCCCCAACCCGTACAGTTCGCCTTGTGGCCCTTCCAGACTCGTTAGGTGGTCCAAGAATGACGGATCCTGACGCTGGCTGTGAGCTTGCACCACCCCCACTTACTCCCACTATAGGCCTACTGCCTGATTCTTCAAATCCAGAGGTGGGACGGACCCTTGCCTCTGAAGGAGCTCTACTCACCGCTGCACCCCCTTGACTGACCGGTGGGGCCACTCCCACCACATAAGCCAAGTCCCCTTCCTCGGATTCATTCTCCATTTCCAGGGGTGCTGATAATTCTGCCCGATCCCCAAGAGACTCTGTTGGTATCGGATTACCTTGAATACGGGATTTTAGGGACATCCGGTGCACCTGACGGACCTTACTGAGGTCATGTACTGGGGCCACCGTGTACACTGACCCACCATCTCGTGGAGCCCGAACTACCTGGTATACCGTCGAGCTCCATAGGTCCTGGATCTTATGCCGTCCCAAGAATCCATGCTCTCGCAGATAGACCAATTGGCCCTCAGACAGCGGCTTCTCCCTTACCCGTTGATCATACTTGGCCTTCCGATGTTGGGCTGCCACTTGCAGCCGGTCACGGGCACCCTCAAAGGCCACTTGGAGCCGGGCCTGATGCTCTTCCACCCAATGGTGCACTCCACCGGCCACTGGCTCCTGCACACGTCCAAGCAAAAAATCCACAGGGAGCCTAGCCTCCTGTCCAAACATTAAGTAATAAGGAGATTCTCCAGTGGCTTGGTGGGGAGTAGTGTTGTAACAAAACAACACCTGGGACAAACAGGAAGCCCAGTCCCTCTTTCTTCCGGTAGGCAGTGTCCGCAATAAATTATGTAATGTACGGTTGAACCGTTCGCACTGGCCGTTACCGGCTGGATGGTATGGAGTTGTGCGGGACTTACCCACCTGGTAAAGGCTACACAGCTGCTGAATGAGACGGGATTCAAAATTGCGGCCCTGATCGGAATGAATCCGCCCTGGGACCCCAAGCTTATAGAACCACTCTTCCACCAAGGCACGGGCCACAGTTTCCGCCCGCTGATCTCGAGTAGGGACTGCCACTGTAAACTTACTGAATACGTCCGTCATTACCAGGACGTTTTCTTGCCCCGAGTGAGAGGGCTCCAAGACCGTGAAATCAAGGGCCACTATCTCATTCGGGCGGGAGGCAAGTAGGTGTGCCATATAACTCCGAGCAACTGGTGCAGCCTCCTTAGCCTGCTGGCACCGCTCGCATTGCTGTACCCACTGGGCTACATCGGCCGACATCCCTGGCCAGTAGCACCGTTGTCGCACCAACTCCAGTGTGCGTTCAGTGCCTTGATGCCCATGGCACTGATGTAACTGGGTCAGTACCTCAGGCTGTAACACAGCAGGCAGCACAAGCTGCAGCACCTCGTCGCCGCCATCCGAACGACAAACCCTTCGATGTAACAGGCCCTCCTGTTCCTCCAAACGGTCCCACTGCCGAAGTAATACCAACACCAACTTAGGCAGCAATCGTCGCTCATTGGGCCCAGGGCCTCGCCCTTGGCGCCAATACTTAAGAGCTGCACCAATAATGGGATCTTCCTCCTGCAGCACCACTAGTTCTGGCCCAGATCGACTTGGCATGGCCTGCACTGCTCTTACAGTGGTGGGTCCCATCGGATCCACAACAGGCACACGCCTCAATAATTCAGGAACTACTGTTCCCAACTGACTACTCTCTTCCATGGGCTGTCCCCCAGAAGGCAAGCGCGATAATGCATCCGCATTCCGATTAGACCTACCTGACCGATACTGCACCTCAAAATCAAAGGCCGCTAGTTCGGCCGCCCACCGCTGTTCTGTGGCGCCCAATTTTGCAGTAGCCAGGTGACTGAGCGGATTATTGTCTGTGCGTACAATGCATCGATGTCCCAACAGGTATTCACGAAATTTTTCGGCCATGGCCCATTTTAAGGCCAAAAATTCGAGCCGCATGGAACTGTATGTGGCAGTATTACGCTCCGCTAGCCGAAGACCTCGGCTAGCGTAAGCCACTGGCCTCACCTTACCATCAACCTCTTGGGAAAGCACTGCACCTAATCCTACATGACTGGCATCAATCTCCAAGATAAATGGAAGCTTAAAGTCGGCATATGCAAGGACCGGTGCAGTAGTAAGCTTCTGCTTCAAGGTACGAAATGCTTGCTCACACTGTTCGGACCACAACGCTGCCAATTCCTGTCTCCGGCTGCTCATTTTCCCTCCACCTGCCTTGGTCACTAGCTGATGTAATGGAGCTGCTACCTGGGCAAATCCTTCTACAAACCGCCTATAGTAGCTAACAAAGCCAAGAAACGTCCGCAGCTCTGACACAGTTTTGGGACATGGCCACTGAGCCACAGCCTCAACCTTACCTGGGTCTGTCGCTACCCCCTGGGACGATATTACGTGTCCCAAGTACTGCACCTTTTCCCTAAAAAATGCACACTTTTCCAACTTGACCTTGAGGCCAGCGGCTCGTAAGCGACCCAGCACCATCCTCAATCTCTGCAGATGGTGTTGCACGGATGAGGAGTACACAATAATGTCGTCAAGATACAATAAGACAGACTGGTGTCGCTGGTCGCCAAAGAGCCGCTCCATCAAACGTTGGAAGGTGCCTGGAGCATTGCACAGGCCAAAGGGCATACGGTTCCATTCATATAGCCCGAAGGGGGTACAAAAAGCTGTTCTATGACGATCAGATTCAGCAACAGGGACTTGATTGTACCCGCTGGCCAGATCTAACGTGGTGAACCAGCGAGCCCCTGTTAAAGAATCTAATGTCTCTTCAATTCGAGGGAGCGGGAAGGAGTCCCTTCGAGTCTTTGCATTGAGCTGACGGTAGTCTACGCACATGCGTAGGCTACCGTCCTTCTTCTTGACCAAGACTAGTGGGGAAGCATATGGGCTGCAACTTTCTCGAATCACCTGCGTCTCTAAAAGCTGGCTAATATGAGTCTTAACTAACTCATACTCGGACGGAGGGATTCGTCTATAACGTTGTCGGACTGGAGTCTCATCCATTAAAGGAATTTCGTGAGACAAGAGGTCCGTGCAACCCAGGTCTCCCTCACCAGTGGAAAACACACTCTGGAATTCCTGAAGAAGAGCTCTTACCTGTACCTGCTCCTCGTCAGACAACCCTAGTAGTTCTACACTTTCAACGCGCTCTGCCCCTGATGCAACAATGCTATCGCAGGTTGCTATACAGTCGTTCACACCTGAAACCTCAGACAGCCCAACAGGTAGATCTACAAAATACACTTCCCGCAGCTTCCCAAGGATAGTTGTGGGATATAAAACAGCGTCGAGAACACCAACGTTAACGATGGGCACCAAAACCGTACCACCACGCACATACACTAGAGACGGGGAGGCCAACAAACCAACAGGCAACCCGGTCTCAAGGGGCTCAAATAACACGGTCTTACCACCAAAAACGGATGAACACGTTGCAGTGACAAATTTCAAAGTGCCGCCTGGAACACGACACACTCGGCGACCACGGACTTTTACGTTACCTCCGCCTATGAGAACGCCGTCTACCTTTTGACAGGTTTGAAAGGCTTGAGACAATTCCACCTCCTGCGTCACAAATGGTAACTCAAATAAGGTGGGTCCGTACTGCCCGAATAGCTCACGGTAGCAGCGATTAAGAACATTCATTCCCAGAATGCCAGGAGTGCTAGAGCTGCTGCCGGGAGGATCACGAACCACCAGTATTCCACACTCTGATACCATGCGACCACACAGTTCAATGTCTAATTCTATGTACCCAATATAAGGGATTTCCAGTCCATTGGCTGCTCTGAGCTGTAACCAGTGGCATGACTGCAAACGATCCTGGCCCCATGGTTCGAACCGTGACCTAAAACAGCTCTCTGTAATTGTCGACACCATGGAACCAGTATCGATCAAACAGGGTACTGAGACACCCCCAATCGTAACAACGAGGTGTGGGCATGAGGAGACTAAACGAGACACTGATACGTCCTTATGGAAAACACGGGAGCCATACATACCCCCAACCGGACTGTGGCTCTGTAGCCCGGTGGGAACTAGTTTCCCGGCTGATTAGGGAAACTGGGCCTAACTGGCCTTGTGTTGCTAGATGAAAAATCAGCACGAGGATGGACTGGAGTACCAGGAGAACGAGGTTGCCAATTACACTCCCGTGCGAAATGACCGGGCTGCTGACACCGTCGGCAAATCACAGAAGCGGAACGGGGCGAACGACCACCAAACTGGGGACTTTGGCTACTGGCAAACATTTGAGTAAGCTGGTCAAGTTGCTTTTGCTGCTGATTCAGCATTTCCCGCAATTCACCCAATTCCGACAAACGCTCCCCACGCCTAGGACTCAACCCAGTATTGCCTTGAACCCCACATTGAATCCCATGCACGAGAGGAACAGATTGACTTCGCCCCCTTGCACTGCCTGGCATTCCCTCTCGTTCCCAGCGGATAGCTTCCCCTCGCACCTCCAACAGTGTTGCAGCAGGCTGACGCCGAACTAATTGCTTCAGCTCCCTACGTAACGCATTGTCTAATACGCATTCAATAAATTGGTCCCTTACAATTACATCTGCATTTGAAATGACATGCGGTGACTGTTGTTTAAGTCTATCAAAGAGACCCAACAGTGCCAGGGAGAACTCTTGTAATGTTTCCCCCTCCAATTGTCGCCGCGAGTAAAAAACCTCTTGAAGTGCAACGTAGGATTCTGCACACCCATATAGCTCACGCAGTGCTGAAATAATTTTTTCAGGGTCATCTTTATCCATACTAGGTCTATATTTAATTTCGTCTCGAGCCTCTCCTTCAAGATGATCGAACAAAAAGAACGCCCTTTCAGCAATTGTCATGTTCCGCATACGCATACACGCCTCAGCTTCTTCGACCCATCCCTCAATGCCTATACCGGACCTACCATTGAATTTTGGACAACGCCGTTCTCGGGGAATAAACACGAAACGTTCAACGGTACCAACATTGGATTCAGCAAAACTAGGCGTTGCTGGCCGTGACGCACTACTAGAGCCTGCACCAGGATCAGGCAGCTCAACCGGCACCCGTTCCTGTCGCAGTCGCTCATTATCAGCCTTCAACTGGGCCACAAGATCTCTCATTTCCTGTAATTCAGCCTCCATAGCCAAATACTATAAGGGGTACTTACCGGGCGAAACTCTACTGTATTGTCACAACTAAACAAGAAAAATACACAAAGAGAAAAGAAACAATATCACAATGTCTGAATCTGTACAACAGCCACAACACCCTGCCGACTATACGCCAAGTGTGGCAGCTTGCGATCAGGAGTTTACTACAAGGCCAGTTATGGCACTAAACCGACTACGCCACCCCGGAAATTGGCCGGGGACCCACAGATAATTTGCAAAGACACAGATTCGTAGTGGCTGAGTCAGGTATCAGACAAGGATAATCGCTTCACAGATTTTATTCTTCAATACATACAATAAAATGCAACTGGTATCTTTTAATATGCAAACAGCAAACGGAACGCATCAATCATAAAACACGTTACACAGACAGACACACACACACACACAAACACTACCACTTCAGAACTGGGGGATTCATCTTGCCTGTCCAATAAACACAGCAACTACTCGTGCTCTCACCACACAACACCAAATCACCCGCTGTGAACACTGCAGACCGATAGCCGAACCACCACCACACACAGAGGACTCTGGCTAATACTGGAATCCCAATTCTGAGTAGAAGAGAAAGCAGTATGAGATACAACCAAACAAATACACATTCCACGTAATGGTCTGTCAATTAAACACTCATCACATGTTGCCAGAAGGAATCAGTTTGTCACAATATTCACTGGCTGACACTGGTGAACTCTTGTCAGCACAACACAATACTCAAAACACATTTACAAGCAACATCCACAGTGACATAATCTTCACAATGAAACACAGTAGTAGCGACAAAACTAGTAGCTTCTCGCCACTGTACTCAGGTCTGAATGTCAATTATATTAAAGACTAAATTTAGAAGCGTCACCAAAGGCTGTGAACGCACTATCGATCCGGTCGTCAAGGAGACCCTCGTTCGCTAAAAATGAGACAATCAAACAATTAGAATAAATATACAGTACAGATTGGCAACAAATGCGTCGTCACGGTCGTCAAGGAGACCCTCGTGCGCTGGAATGAGATCGTCAAACAATTAGAATAAATATACAGTACAGATCGGCAACAAATGCGTCGTTATGGTTGTCAAAGAGACCCTCGTTCGCTGGAATGAGATCGTCCAAAAGTTAGAATAAATATACAGTACAGATCGGCAACAAATGCGTCGTTACGGTCGTCAAGGAGACCCTCGTTCGCTGAAATGAGATCGTCCGGTAGTTAGAGTGAAAGGTACAGATCGACGCGGTCGATGCCTCGTTCCAATAAAAGGCAGAGGAATGGTCGAAGACAGCTTGCAGAGGAGAATACAACTCAGTTCGGAAGCGCTCCAGTTCGAATGACTACCAGATGCAGGTAATCCTCACAGGACCATCAAATGGGTCGCATAAAGCCTAACAGCGCCCACAAAGCCTGCTGCAACACCTCCTGGCCCCCGTGTCACTGCGTATTGTAACTCGCCCCGGCCAGTGCACTTGATGGCGTGCCAATTATGGCCTCACATTAATAAATACTAGTTCGACGGGTCTAAAGTACTCCTCAGCCACACACTGTAAATCACATGAGTGTCAAATTACCCTTCCACACCAAACATTCATAATGAGACTTGCCACCAGTAGCTCTTACCTCCTGGACATAAACACGGCGCACAAGAAATGACGTCACTCCCAGGACCCAGAAAGACGCGCTTAATGATGTCAACCTCATCTCCTTTTATGTCCCTTGAACGTGCCGTATCCGCCCCTAATCACTATAAGGATTGATCGCATCACCACATATGTGTGGTTTTTGCATACCATATCCAGGAACTTTTTTAGGATTTTTGATTAAACTATGAGGAAAAGTAAAGGATAAAAGTAAGGGAGGGAACTTACGTACTTACTTTTTACTTTACTTTACTTACTAACTTACTTAACTTTACTTTACTTTACTTTACTTTACTTTACTTTACTTTACTTTACTTTACTTACTAACTAACTGACTGACTGACTGACTTTACTTTACTTTACTTTACTTTACTTTACTTTACTTTACTTTACTTTACTTTCAGTCAGTCAGTCATATAGAGCTATGACCTATAGGGCCCTATCTTGCACCCAGCGCAATTGACTTTGTACTCCGACGCATGTATCATTCGTATTTTGCACCCGCGCAAAGCGGACTTTTCCCTCCACAGACGCACGCCGGCAAACTAGGGAATGAAATTGCGCTCCCTGGGCGGTTCAGCGCAAAAAAGGAGGCGTGTTCCGGCGCAAACAATCCCTGGTGCTATTTTGCAGTTCCAGAAAACAATTGCGCCACTGACCAGAAAAAAACTAGTCTAAAGTCAGTGGCGCGTTGAGCGTACATTCAGATGCTATTTTAAGCGCGCATGCTTGGTCGTAATACAGAGTGTGAACAACGCGCATACACTGTAGATGGTTCTCACATCTACACAGATGCATTTTCCTTTTTGCAAATTATACATTATTATAAGGAAAAATATTAAAACACGAGGGAAATCATTGTTGTGTCCATGACGATGGGAAAAATAGGCATAAAGCTTACACATTTACCCAAATTATTATATTTACCCAATGTCACTTCTCTTTCTTTTACGGCCCTGACGAGAACGTTGATCTCCTCGGCTGAGAACTGATTCTGAAGCGCGCCTGGTAAATGCGCCATAATAATAACAATCCGCCATGCAACATGCGCACCTGCTCTTAAAGGGTATGTTGGATGACGCTCTGATTGGTTTATTTTTTACGTTACGCCCAAACCACACCTATGAATAATGAAGCCATTTCAGACCAAACCCTTTTAAACTTGCGTCGGGCGCAAGAGTCATTTATCCCGCCGGTAAAATAGCAACAGCGCCCAAGACCCGCCCACAAAGTTACTTGCGCTTTGCGCTTGATACTTGCGTTTCAGATCGTTAAAATAGGGCCCATAGTGTGTAAAGCACATGCAGGGTAAGGTATGGGATTCATGTGACCGGCCAGGTTTGATTTTGTGTTCTGTTGTCCTCTGGCTATCCCAAATAATGTCCTGTCCTTCTTTACTCTCTTTAACAACTAGCAATATACAAACAAATAAAACGCTTAGTCATAGAAGTAATTAATGTGATTCATTATACTGTTGCCATACGCTTTCTTACATCCATGCTTCATATTACTATGACACAGTTGTAAAGAAGGGATTGATCTATAAACGGACACCAGTCTGATCAGCTTAATTCCCTGAGCTCTGTTTTTGTGTAGCTGTGTTGTGCACACACACTCACCGCAAGCTCTCATGTAGATCAAATAGGCCATGTAACCGACACATTAAACACAGAGCATGAACAGGAGAGCACCATCAGGTCGAGCGCCATGTAAACATTCCCACCACTGGTATTTATTTTGAGCTAGGGAGGTGGCAACACACTTACACTGGAGGCCTGTATTCTCCAGAGCTATTCAACACAGGGGGAACGTTTGTTTGGACACTTCAAATGTTTGTCCTTCATTACTTATCTACCCAGCCACCCATAGCATACACTGTAGGATGTTCAATTTATCAGAACCTCGGCATCAGTTTCATGAGTATGAGTTTTCAAATAGAAAAAATAACCATAAATATATATTTTTAGACATGGGCAATCTGCTGGATGATCTGCTGAAGTTTAAACTGAGCATCAGAATGGGGAAGATAGGTGATTTAAAGGGATAGTTCACCCAAAAAATGAAAATTCTGTCAGTAATCACTCACCCTCATGTTGTTCAACCCCGTAAGACATTCGCTCATCTTCGGAACACGAATTAAGATATTTCTTATTAAATCTGAGAGCTGGATAACTCCTCCATAGGCTTCTAAGGGATTGAAACTTGCCGGCCCAGAAAAGTTATTAAAGACATCGTTAAAATAGTCCAAGTGACTACAGTGACTCAATCTTAAGTTTATCAAGCGACGAGAATACTTTTTGTGCAAAAAATAAATAAATAAAAAAACGACTTTATTTCAACTATTCATTTCCTTCTCTGTGGGCCTCGAGTGAGTTCACTAGTGTAACAGTGCAGCGCTTCTGTGTTGTACGTCACACGCATCACACACATGACCAGCGTCGGCCAATAGTGAGCCTACGTGTGACGTACAACACAGAAGCGCTGTGCTATTACACTAGTGAACTCACTCGAAGCCCACAGAGAAGGAAATGAATAGTTGAAATAAAGTCGTTATTTTTGTTTTTTTTTTGTGCACAAAAAGTATTCTTAAGTAAACTTAAGATTGAGCCACTGTAGTCACTTGGACTATTTTAACGATGTCTTTAATAACTTTTCGGGGCCGACAAGTTTCAATCCCTTAGAAGCCTATGGAGGAGTGATCCAGCTCTCAGATTTAATCAAAAATATCTTAATTCGTGTTCCGAAGATGAACGAAGGTCTTACGGGGTTGAACAACATGAGGGAGAGTAAATACTGACAGCATTTTCATTTTTGGGTGAACTATCCCTTTAAGTGACTTTGAACATGTCATGGTTGTTTGCTGGTGGAAGACGGGCTGGTCTGAGTATTACAGAAACTGCTGATCTCTATTTTCACACACAACCATCTCTAAAGTTTACCAGTGAGTGGCAGTTCTGTGGGTAAAAATGCCTTGTTGATGTCAGAGTCAGAGGAGAATGGCAAGATTGATTCAGTTGATAGAAAGACAACAGTAACTCAAATAAGAACTTGATACACCTGAGGTCTGCAGAAGAGCATCTCTGAACACACAACACCTCAAACCTTGAAGCAGAAGAGCTCCAGCAACAGAAGAAACACACTGGTGACACTCCTGTCAACTGAGAACAGCAAACTGAGTTACAATTCACATGAACTCACCAAAACTGGACAATAGAAGATTGAATAACGTCACCTGGTCTGAAGAGTCTCAATTTCTGCTGCAACATTCAGATGGTCAGAATTTGGTGTAAACAACATGAAAGCGTTGATCATCCTGCCTTATATCAATGGTTCAGGCTGCTGGTGTAATGGTGTGTGGGATATTTTCTTGGCACACTTTGGGCCTCTTAGTACCAACTGAACATCGTTTAAACACCACAGCCAACCTGAGTTTTGTTGCTGACCATGTCCATCTCTTTATGACCACAATCTTCCAGCAGGATAACTCACACGTCACAGTGTTCAAATCATTTAAACTGGTTCATCATGACAGTGAGATGAGAGACCAGATCTCAATCCAATAGAGCATATTTTAGGATGTGCTGGAATGGGAGATTCACATCATGGATGTACAGCCGACAAATCTGCAGTAACTGTGTGATTCTTTCTTGACAGTATGGACCAGAATCTCTGAGGAAGTTTCCAGAACCTCTCCCTATTTCCAGAAAATCTGTGCCATGAAGAATTAAGGCAGTTCTGGAGGCAAAAGGGGCTCCAACCCGGTACTAGCGAGGTCAAGTCAAGTCAAGTCAAATATATTTTTATAGCGCTTTTCACAATACAGATTGTATCAAAGCTGCTTCACAGTATCAATCAAAACAACTTAACAATGTTTGTTTATTACTGGAAAAAAGACATCCAAATTTGGTAGAGCTGATCAATGGTATGATTGGTTAATTAATTTGAATATCCCCAACTGAGCAAGCCAAAGGCAACAGTGGCAAGGAACCGAAAAACTCGAAAAAATCCAGTGACCTAATGGTGTCCTAACACCCCATCAGATGACCCAATGGAGAAAAAAAAACCTTGGGAGAACCCAGGCTCAGTCGGGGGCCAGTTCTCCTCTGGCGTTTATGAACTAGAGGCCGAATTTACAGTAACTGTAAGATATAAAAAATATATGAATGCCTGGCTAAATAGATGCGTCTTCAGTCTAGTTTTAAATTGGGAGAGCGAGTCTGAGCTACGAACAATATCAGGAAGGCTATTCCAGAGCTTCGGAGCTAAATGTGAAAAAGCTCTGCCTCCTTTGGTGGATCTGGATATCCTAGGAATGACCAGAAGCCTCGAATTTAGTGATCTTAAAGAGCGCGATGGATTGTAAGGCGATAGAAGATCCGTTAAATAGACTGGAGCTAAACCATTTAGAGCTTTATAAGTCAAAAGCAATACCTTGTATTTAATACGGAACTTTATAGGTAACCAATGAAGTGATGATAAAATCGGTGTTATATGATCAAATTTTCTTGATCTAGTAAGAACTCTAGCGGCTGCATTTTGGACTAACTGTAGCTTGTTTATTGAAGATGCAGGACAACCAGCTAATAAAGCATTACAGTAATCTAGTCTCGAGGTCATGAATGCATGAACTAACTTTTCTGCATCAGAGACTGATAGCATATTACGTAGCTTAGCAATGTTTCTAAGGTGGAAAAAGGCAGTTTTTGTAACATATGAAATATGCTTTTCAAAAGACAGGTTGCAGTCTAATGTAACTCCCAGGTCTTTTACTGTAGCGGATAAAGTTACAGGGCATCCTACTATGTTAAAGTCGTGCTATGAAAGGTTTTGTGGACGTTTTTTAGAACCGATAAGTATTACCTCTGTCTTGTCTGGATTTATTAAAAGAAAATTACACGTCATCCAATCTTTTATATCTTTAACACAATCTGTCAATTTGGATAATTTAGCGTATTCATCTGGCCGTGATGAAATATATATTTGAGTCTCATCAGCATAACAATGGAAACTAATTCCATGTTTCCTTAGAATATTACCAAGTGGCAGCATATATATTGAGAATAATAAAGGGCCTAACACAGATCCCTGCGGCACTCCATAGTTTGCCGAAGTTATAATTGATTTTTCTCCATTTAAGTAGATGAAATGGAGGCGGTCAGATAAGTATGACCTGAACCAGTTTAATGCTTGTCCTTGAACACCAGTGTAATTTTGTAGTCGATCTAAGAGTATTGTGTGATCTATAGTGTCGAACGCAGCACTGAGATCAAGTAAAACTAGTACTGAGATACAGCCTTGGTCCGAAGCTAAAAGTAAATCATTTGTTTTATGAAACTGCAAAAAGCGCAGTTTCAGTGCTATGATGTGGCCTGAATCCAGACTGAAACTTTTCATAGATGTCGTTTTCTTGCAAGAAAGAGCCGAGTTGAGCGGACACAACTTTTTCTAATATTTTTGACATAAATGGAAGATTCGAAATGGGTCTGTAATTTGCTAGGTTATTTGGATCTAATTGTGGTTTCTTAATAAGAGGTTTTATAACTACCAGCTTGAACGTTCTTGGAACATGACCTAAAGATAAAGATAAGTTAATAATATTGAGAAGAGGCTCTTCCACTATAGGTAACACTTCTTTCAGTAGTTCAGTTGGTATAGGATCTAATAAACATGTTGTTGTTTTAGATGAAGTGATAAGTTTATTTAACTGTTTTTGTTCTATGGTTGTAAAGCATTGTAATTGTTCTTGCGGGGTGATAATTGCGGCCGAATTATAAGGCGCGAGCAAAGATCGAACGTTTGCGATTTTGATTCGGATGCTTTCAATTTTCTCGGTGAAGAAGTTCATGAAATCATTACTACTAAACTGTAACGAGGTATTTTGTTCAGACGACGTCTGTTTATTTGTTAGTCTAGCCACGGTATTAAATAAAAACCTTGGATTATTTCGGTTGTTTTCTATTAATTTGCTGAGGTGCTCAGCCCTGGCCGTTTTAAGTGCCTTTTTATAAAGTGACATACTGTCTTTCCACGCTCTAAATTACGGGTTTCTCTCTTTAAAACATACGTAGTATTATTGTACCATGGTGCTATACTTTTTTCTCTGACCTTTTTTAATCTAATGGGTGCAACAATATCCAATGTTCTAGAGAGAATGGTGCTCATAGTGCTAGTTAGTTTGTCTAATTCATCTGTTTGTATGGGTTCAGGCAGCAGCTGAGACAGATCAGATAAGCTATTTGAGAAATGATCTATGGTGGATGGACAAATTGTTCTACCTGGTCGATAACGTGGCGCAGCATGACATATTACAGCAGTGCGTAATATGCAAGTTACCAAGTAGTGGTCAGTGACATCATCACTTTGTGGAATGATATCTATATCGGTTGGATCGGTTCCATATGATATAATTAAATCGAGTGTATGATTAAGACGATGAGTTGGTCCGGTGACGTTTTGCTTGACCCCGAAGGAGTTAAATAAATCTGTAAACGCAGCGCCTAACGCATCATTTAAATTATCTACGTGTATGTTAAAATCTCCAACAATTAATGCTTTATCGACGTTTACCAAAAGATCTGATAGAAAGTCAGCAAACTCTTTTAAGAAATTGGCGTAAGGCCCTGGAGGTCTATATACGGTAGCCAATGCTAGAGATAATAGGGATTTTTTTCTTACATCTAAGAGCGTAACATTTAGCACAAGCACTTCAAACGAATTAAACCTATGACGAGTTTTCTGAGTAACATTAAGGATATCTCTGTAGATTGTTGCAACACCGCCGCCATGACCGATCAGACGGGGCTCATGCTTATAACAGTATCCTGGCGGAGTAGACTCATTTAGACCGAAATAATCATTTGGTTTAAGCCAGGTTTCAGTAAGGCACAGAACATCGAAATTATTATCTGTGACCATTTCATTTACAATAACCGCCTTAGGTGTGAGCGATCTAATGTTTAGAAGACCTAGCTTTAGAAATAGTTTTTGTTCACTAATAGCGATATTTTTTGTTTTAATAACAATTAGATTTTTTCTAGATCCCGCAGTAGATTTATTATTTGATCTTAGTAAACGAGGAATAGACACAGTTTATATGCAATGTTCTACACTAGTATTAATATCAATTAAATTGGTGCAGTAGAGACTGTGATTTGGATTTTTGGTTACTAGTCAAATGGTATTTAACATCTTGGAGATGTTATCCGATAGAAGATCTGCCCCGATTCTACTTGGGTTTAAGCCATCAGCGCGGAAGAGCCTTGGTCGCTCCCAAAACAGATTCCAATTATTTACAAAAATCAGTTTCTGCTCATTGCACCATGACAATAACCATTCATTTAGCGCGAATAATCTACTGAACTTTTCATGCCCTCGTCGGTACGTAGGAAGCGGTCCAGACACAATGATCGATGTTTCAGGCGATGTGCTGCGTACCGTATCAATAAGGCTCCTGAATTCTTTCTTCAGAACCTCCGTCTGTCGCAGTCTAATGTCGTTAGCTCCCGCGTGCAGCACAACAGCTCCGACGCGCTCGTCACCGTTCAAGATTTCAGTTACCCGCGCAGTGATATTCGAGAACACGAGCACCAGGAAAGCAGTGACTGTGCACCTTACTTTTACCTAACGTAGCGTGGACGTGTCGGACGGTGGAATCGCCGATGATCACAGCATCGCGTTCCGTTTCGTGAAGAGGGGAGAAGCGGTTCTGAGTGGAGATCTCGAAAACCGGGAGGGGCGAAAAGATTCTTGTCCTGGCACGCGGCTTCCGCGGAACCACCCAGGCTTCGTGGTGGTGTGTTGGAGCCGGAGTGAATGAAATCATGGCTGATCGTGACCTGGACGCTCGGGACCAATGCTGAGAAACGCACGGAGTAGACGAGGTCAGCGTCAGCGGGTTACTAACGTTAATGACTGATCCGTGTGCATCAGCGCGTGATGTTTCAAGAGCTAAACGCCGGTCTCTCAGCTCAGCTTGTCTCTCTAGAAGGTCACGTATCTGCTTTTCTACAGCTTCTAATTCAGACTGCACCGCGAGCAATTCAGATTTGTTTCTTATCTGCACCAAAAGGTAGGCAACATACACCTGACATATTCGCCATTTTAACAGATGGACAGTAAGTTAGCAATGATGCAACCAGTGATGCTATTAATATTTATACTAATTTATGACTCAAGTCTTGGGTAAAAAACGTCTTTTTAGTGGTATGGGTGTAATGTAGACGCACGATAGACGGGAAAACAAACAAACTCACAGCAGGCAACAAGGCTGACAAAAGCAGTCGATCGCAGGGCGAACAGCAGTGAAGCGGTGTCTCGCTCTACGACCAACAACCAATGTTCAAACCGTATTTGCGCAAACAAACAAACGCAAACAAACAAACAAACTCACAGCGGGCAACGAGGCTGACAAAAGCAGTCGATCGCAGGGTGAACAGCAGTGAAGCGGTGTCTCGCTCTACGACCAACAACCAATGTTCCAACTGTATTTGCGGTTCCAGCCGTATAATGGCTTGAGACGCGTCTGGCCAACAGTCCGAGTTGTAATTATGAGTTAAATGATGGTTCAGAACAGAATAAAGAGAGAAATACGGAAAAACAGAAGGAAATACGAAGCTAATACGAGGCTTAGACAGCCACGACGCAAACAAACTCACAGCTCACAGCAGGCAGCGAGGCGGACAAAAGCAATCGAGCAAATGATCGAGGTGTACCTAATAAAGTGGTTGGTGTAGATATTTTTTTTATTCCTGACTCACGTTGTAAATGTCCACAGGCAGCTTTACTGTTTGTACACTCTGTGTCTCTGACAAGTGAGACATTTCCATGTTTTCCATGACCTCTGAAACAACGTTTGCTTCTTTCTCCATTCACCATGGCAGCAGCGATGTGGTCTTCACTGCAAAACGGCTGTTTGCAATTTTCCAAAGTCCACTTGAGAAATAGAGGTCATTATTTGAATGAATTTAGAATGATGGGGTTTACATGCGCTGAGACATGTTTACTTTCACTGTTTTCCATGCCTCCCATTGTGACCGGTGATGCCCGGGTCCAAATGAGACTGGACAGATCCGGGAACAGTTGATTCCAAGGGCCCGTGTAAATGATGGTTGAGGTCTGCTTGCCAGTCCTGATCTTGGGCATGAAACAAGAGGTGTTGGCTTTGGGAATTGTGCTTAAGTCTACAAGGTGGCTTGGTGAAGAACAGGTTTGGAGTCATGCGCTCTTGGTGGTGTGCTTTCTGTGGCAGGGTCCACGAGGCACATCCATCTTCTTGCCACTCCAGTGACGGCAAAGCAAACAGAGAGAACAAACCCCCCATACACTCAAGAACCCCCAAGATCCAAGAGCTCTCCAAAACAGCAGCACTGATAATACGACAAGCCAGGATGTGTGTGGAGAATTAGGAAAATATTGAAATCAAAATCCCATTTCTTTCACTGCATAGACTTTCCATCATGCTTAATGTACTGGTTGGACTTACGTTTCAGTGCTCTAAACTGAGTTATGTGTATTTTTCTGGTCTTATTTATAATCTTATGAAGGTCACCATGGTATCTTAATGCTCTCTCCCACAAATTTTCCATAAAACACTCCATCACAAACTCTTGAAAACACTGAAGATGCTGCTCGTGAATGCAAAGGGAACCTTAAAAACATAATTCAGAAAAAAAAAATATCATCATTTACTTACACTCATGTTGTTCCAAACTTGTATTACTTTCTATCTTCTGTGTAACACTGGTCTACAATGAATGGGGACTGGAGCCTTTAAAGCTTCATAAATGATGAAGAAATCGTATGAGAGCTCATTAAAGCAGTCTATATATCTGGTTCGCTACAGTAGCTTTGTGTGAAGAACAGACCAACATTTAAGTCGTTATTTTCTGATAATCGTCCCTTTCTTGAAGCTGTTAATCAATCGATCTGATTTATGAATGAATATGTCTAATTTGTGAATAACTCTTTGATGAAATAATAATAATAAAAAGGCTCAAAAGAAGAATTGTTCTCTGATCTGGTTCTAAGGTTCTCAAACTAATTAAAAATAATTTTTTTTTGAAGTTACCAGCATTTTTTATCATTTTCACAAAATTTTCATATATGGCCCCCAGAATATTTTGTTGTATGAAAATCTGAACATGCAATATATCAAATGAAAAAAAAAAAATAAACAAACAAACAAAAACTGTTTTATTCTAGCTTAATGCATTCTTTTTTTTAACCAACACTTTAAATGTGGGTAAATTTCATAAAAAAGAAAAATTTTAAGCAAAATGCTGAGAAAATTGTGCTATATCCAGATGTGATTCAGAGTGATGTTCAGAACACAGATGGAGTAGATTGAATCTATCAACATCCCCAATGCTTCACAGTTCTGTAGCTCGTCCTGGTCGACAGTTCATTCAGTAGCATTAGGCATTTTTGATTTATATGCTGTTTAATGTTGATGATCACGTTATTTTACATAACATCTGCTTGCATATGTTATCGCTTATTGCCGCTTCTTCACATGTGTTTTGATCAAACTAATATATTTATGCAATATTAATATTTATATATATGCATGATTATACTTTTCAGAGGGCTGACATTTCTGTATTTAAAATCCTTTTTTTTATGTAATATTAAAATTTTCTGACATTTTGAATTTGGGGTTTTCACAAGCTGTAAGCCATAATCATCAAAATTATAACTTTTGCACGATATTCAAATTTTTTGAGTTTCACCTGTATAACAGTGAAAACACGGAAAGCTGGAATTTTCCACCAATGGTGGATTAGCGTTGTCTCATAAATGACAAAATATTCCGTCAATGGCAGGGAAAGAGTTAAAAGATCACACTCAAAATAACAGCTTCTCACACAAATCTTTTGAGTTTCCTCAGAAGACCTGGAATATATAGCGCTCAGATCTTGTGGACTACATTTATAATGCTTTTATGATATTTTGATGGTGATTTAGTTTTCGCAGTCTGGTTCTCATTCATGATTGCATGGAAAAAAGAATCCAGTAGCCTACTATATGAAACTATATATGCAATATATCAACCTAGCACTATTAAGAAACATCTCTACACATCAATGCGCTGTCAAGGTTTTACTTTTGCAAACTGAAGTGGTCATGATATTTTTTTTTTTTTTTTTTGCACAAGCTATGTTATTGTACAGACTGTCCATAGTTTTAGTTATATATTTTTCTTTAAAAAAAAAGGTGATACCACAAAGATGAATGCTCTTTATTGTCACATCATTTTGTCGCACTCTTTCCCCGTCTGTCTTCTTTGCCCCAGGGCCGGTTGGGTTTGTAGCAGATTGTAGCATTACCACAGCCGTTGAGAACACAGCCTCTTTTAGAGTTGTTACCTGGAGCTAAAAAAGAGCTATATCGTTCAGCACTTGACGTGGCTATCATAATACTTAGTCCCAGACAGACCTCATGCCCTGGCAGAAACCACAGACTGCACCGTGACACAGTCTCTGCAGCTTTAACAGTGAAACTCGAGCCGTGTTTCCCTCTCAGAGCGCTTTTAGGAACAGTATTCTCTGTACGTGAACACACTGGCCTATATTGAGGTGAATGAGTCTCTGTGCAGGTCTAACTGGCCTGTTCGGTCGCCTGCTAAATATAGAACATCAACAATGGAAAGAGGAAGTGCTTGACTGATGCTGAGATAGAGCTGTCACGTTCATGTTTGTTGATATTCAGCGCGTTGACAAATATGGTAGCGTTAAAAACGAGTGTAAACTAAACCTGACTCGCTGGGACTGATATTGGATCTGTAATATTTGTGATCTTTCCATGTATTGTGTCTCTTAAACATTTAAACAGATCATTACAAAGGCCATAACTTTCACACATATATAGTATTTGTAAATCACCTTAGTGATTTTTTTTTTAATTAGGGTAACACCAGAGCCCGTCTACGGAGAGCTTGGTCACTCCCTATTAAGTCCTATTGTACCGAATTTTGGTTGTAGTTCCACCAGAGTTCCACTGGGGGCAATCGCCTATGAGTGCAAAATGAATGGGAGTCTATGGAGCTAGACGGCTAAATTTGTCTTGAGAAATCTCAGATTTGATTGAAGGTTTTGCAAGTTCAACATCTGTTATAGGTCGAAAGTTGAATGAACGAGTACTTATGTCCTTTCGATTTCTTACAGGTTGAGTTGTTGTTGCCCATTACATGCTAGCATTTTGCTAATGAACGCTGATTGGTCAGTGAAGGACTGATTACGACCAGAGATACCGCTTGATGGCATTGTGGCAACCGAAGCGGGACCAGAATGTGTGTGTGTGTTTTCGGCGTGGTCTTTTAAAACAACAAAACAAAAACTCTTCTAGCATGTGTAATTTACCTGTGTCAGCTGTGTTGTCGATGCCTCGAGAGAAAAGAAAGTGCAGAGCGCGAAAGCACCAAAGTGACTGAAGGATTGCCGTAAAGCAGTATGGTCGTACGATGTGTATGACGTCATTGACATTTTAAAAGATTTTTTAAAGCAAATAAGTGACTCTAAAAAAATCTAACACCCAGCAATGTTTAATTTCTTTGCATCTCCTTTCGAATACAACATTCAAATTACTAGACAAAAAATTATATCCTGAGAAAAGTGGATTTTGAGGGGTATAGCTCCATAGACCTCCATTCATTCTGCACTCGTCCTGTGAGCGCCCTCATATGGAGCCAGAGTGGAACTGCAACCAGTTCAGAAGTCGGAAGTTTACTGAGAGTGGAAGTTCTCCCCTTATTAGACATTCTCTGGTAACACTTTATTTCAATAGTACATTTTCGACATTCTACTGATTATAAGTAAAAAAAAAAAAGTTATATAAGTTTGAGTTTTTAAAAAATGTACAATGTAAGAATATAATTATATATATTTTATATAAAATATATATATATATATATTACATAGGGCTGTCAAAAGATTAATCGCGATTAATCGCATCCAAAATAAAAGTTTGTGTTTACATAATATATGTGTGTGCACTGTGTATAATTATTTTGTATATATATAAATACACACACATGCATGTATATATTTAAGAAATATTTGCATGTATATACTGTATATATTTTTATATAATTTATATTATATATAAATATAAATATTTTATATATAAATAAAAAAAATCTTAAATGTATACATGCATGTGTGTCTATTTATATATACAAAATAATTATACAAAGTGCACACACATATATTATGTAAACACAAACTTTTATTTTGGATGCGATTAATCGCGATTAATCTTTTGACAGCCCTAATATTACAAAATATATTTTAATTTAAAACTGCAAGAAAATAAAAAGCCAAAAATCTGAACAAATTTTAGGTTGATATCTCAAAAACGTCTCGGTTACGTATGTAACCCTCGTTCCCTGAGTAGGGAACGGAGACGTTACGTCGGATGACGACGAAATGGGGTTTCGCTTAGAAAGCCTATCAACTTCGAGTATTACAAAACGAGCCAATGGCAAAGAAATGCCATGGGTCTGCGGAATTTGCATGACGTAACTCCGCCCCACCTCGTGGGTATAAAAGGAGGAAGTCTGCAACAGCAGTTTATGTTTCTTCGCTGAGGAGCCAAGACTGAGCTCAGGCGATCCCCGCGGAACAGCGGAAAGTGGCAGGAAGACGTAACGTCTCCGTTCCCTACTCAGGGAACGAGGGTTACATACGTAACCGAGACGTTCCCTTTCGTTGTCACTCCGAGTTACGTCGGATGACGACGAAATGGGGTTACCAGTCTAATCACGCCACCTTCTCAGCTGTCTTCCAGTGCCCTGCGTAAATCTGAGATCCCTGTCGTGAGACTAGCACGGACGAAGGACTCCTATTTAGCACAGGAATACCAAGGTACACTGGGGAGCATATCCCACAATTTTAGAGGAAATATGCAATTATTGCCAACCCAGAGGGGGGGACTTAGAGAATACACATATGACCCGAAGGATGCATATGGAGAACACTGGGGTGTCCAGCCGCAGGTGGAATATTTCAACCCCAGGGGTGGCAAGGTGGCTTGCCAAGGGAAAGACACATGCTCGAAGAGGCTTACAGTGGAAATACACATGTGGGGGTCGCTCAGGGGAGGGACCATGCACACGGGAGGCACCTAGCCGGCGCGCAGGCAATAGACACTGGCGGCGACGTCAGAAGTGCTGGAGGAACTCAGGGCTTTTGGAGAAGCTCACCTGAGGGGAATATCGCACGTATCCAGTCCGTGGAGTGGAATGGCGAGCAAGCGAAGACACCTGAGCGGGTCCAGTACTAGCTAGTTGAAGCGAGTACATGAGAGGACACAGGCTCCACTCGGAGATTGTAGAATCTGGCGAATGTGTTCGGTGTCGCCCAGCCTGCAGCTCTGCAGATGTCTGTTAGCGAGGCGCCATGCGCTAGAGCCCAAGAGGATGCCACACTCCGGGTGGAGTGGGCCGTCACACCAAGGGGGCACGGTCGACCTTGCTGCTGGTAAGCCAAGGCAATGGCGTCCACTATCCAGTGAGACAACCTTTGCTTGGAGAGAGCCTTTCCCTTCAGCTTCCCACCATAACAGACAAAGAGCTGGTCTGAGGTCCTGAAACACCGCGTCCTGTCTACATAGGCGCGAAGAGCGCGTACTGGACAGAGCAGTGCCAAGGCTGGGTCTGCCTCCTCCGGGGGCAGCGCTTGCAGGTTCACCACCTGGTCCCGAAAGGGAGTGGTAGGAACCTTGGGCACATATCCAGGCCGGGGTCTCAGGATCACGTGAGAGAAAGACGGACCGAATTCCAGGCACGCTTCGTCAACGGAGAATGCGTGCAGGTCCCCTACCCTCTTGATGGAGGCCAGAGCAACCAGGAGCGCTGTCTTCATTGACAGGAACTTAAGCTCCACTGACTGCAAAGGCTCAAAGGGAGCACTCCGCAGGGCAGTTAGCACCACTGCGAGATCCCAAGAGGGAACGAGAGGAGGGCGAGGAGGATTCAGTCTCCTCGCTCCTCTCAGGAACCTGACGATCAGGTCGTGCTTCCCCAAAGACTTACCTTCAACAAGGTCATGCTGTGCGGCAATGGCGGCGACATAGACCTTTAGGGTGGAGGGAGACAGCCTTCGCTCCAACCCATCTTGTAGGAAGGAAAGCACGACACCAATCGAACATCTCCGGGGGTCTTCTCGGTGAGAAGAGCACCAGCTGACGAAGAGGTTCCACTTCAACGCATAGAGATGTCTCGTGGACGAAGCTCTAGCGGAAGTGATGGTAGCCACCACCGGTGGTGGTAGGGTACTCAAACCTGCCTCGTCCCGTCCAGGAGCCACACGTGGAGTTTCCAAAGATCGGGCCGAGGGTGCCAAAGGGTGCCCCGTCCCTGAGAAAGTAGGTCCTTCCTCAGAGGGATCGGCCAGGGAGGTGCTGTCGCGAGGAGAACCAGTTCGGAGAACCAGGTCCTGGTGGGCCAGTACGGCGCAACCAGCATGACCTGCTCCTCGTCCTCCCTGACCTTGCGCAAGGTCCGCGCAAGAAGGCTCACTGGGGGAAACGCATACTTGCGGCCCTGCGGCCAGCTGTGCGCCAGAGCATCCGTGCCGAGCGTGCCCTCGGTCAGGGAATAATACTGGGCGCAATGGGTCGAGTCGTGGGAGGCAAACAGATCTATCTGTGCGTCCCCGAACTGGTCCCAAATCAGCTGAACCGACCGGGGATGGAGCCGCCATTCTCCCGGGAGGAGTTGAAACCGTGAGAGCTCGTCGGCTACACAGTTCAGAGCTCCGGGGATAAAAATGGCACGAAGCGACCTCAGATGCTTCTGGCTCCATAAGAGGAGGTGGCGGGCGAGTTGCGACATACGGCGGGAGCGCAGACCACCTTGACGGTTGATGTACGCTACAGTGGCGGTATTGTCTGATCGGACTAGTACGTGCTGGCCCTTGAGCACGGCCCGGAAGCGGCGCAGAGCAAGACGTACAGCCAGCAACTCGAGGCAATTGATGTGCCATAGGCGCTGGGGTCCTATCCAGGAGCCCGCGGCAGCACGTCCATTGCACATGGCGCCCCAGCCCGTGGAAGAGGCATCTGTCGATACAACAACATGCCGCGAAGCTCGTTCCAGGGGCACTCCGGCCCGTAGAAAGCTGATGTCCGCCCACGGGGTGAAGGTCTGACGGCAGGTCGGAGTAACTGGTACTCGGAGGGTGCCGTGTTGCCATGCCCACCTCGGGACTCGGTCGCGAAGCCAAAGCTGAAGCGGTCTCATATGAAGCAATCCGAGCGGCGTTGCCGCGGCTGCAGATGCCATATGCCCCAGGAGCCTCTGAAAAAGTTTCAGTGGAACCGCACTCTTGCCCTCGAACTGTCTCAGGCAAGTCAGCAGTGACTGCGCGCGCTCGCTCGTAAGCTGCGCGGACATGGCGACCGAGTCGATTTCCATACCGAGAAAAGAGATCCTCTGCACGGGGCAAAGTTTGCTCTTCTCCCAGTTGACCCGAAGGCCCAGACGGGCTAGGTGCCGGAGCACTAGGTCCCTGTGTTCGCAAACCTGATCCCGAGAGTGAGCTAGAATCAGCCAGTCGTCGAGATAGTTCAGGATGCGAACCCCGTGTTCCCGAAGAGGAACAAGGGCTGCCTCGACGACCTTCGTGAAGACGCGAGGAGACAGGGCTAACCCGAATGGGAGAACCGCGTACTGATATGCCTGCCCCTCGAAAGCAAACCGTAGAAACGGCCTGTGTCGAGGGAGAATGGAGACATGAAAGTAGGCGTCCTTCAGGTCGATCGCTGCAAACCAATCCTGGGGCCGTACACATTCGAAAATGCGCTTGGCAGTGAGCATCTTGAACGGCAGCCTGTGAAGGGAGCGGTTCAGCACGCGCAGGTCCAGGATTGGCCGTAACCCACCGGATTTCTTCGGGACAATGAAGTACGGGCTGTAGAAGCCGGACCTCATTTCGGCTGGAGGGACAGTCTCGATCGCACCCTTCGCCAGCAGGGTAGCAACCTCCGCTCTCATGATGGGGGCATTGCCACCGACCATAGTGGAGCGAACTCCCCTGAATCGGGGAGGAGACCGCGCGAACTGAATCGCGTAGCCGAGCCTGATCGTTCGGGCGACCCAGCGGGACAGGTGGGGAAGCTCTAACCAGGCTCCCAAGAACTGTACCAGCGGGGTCATGCGAACCACAGACTTCCCGTCGGTGGGGCAGCGAGGCGGAATGACTGTCCCGGACGTGGACGGCATAGCGGCCCAGTGTCGGGGCATAGTCATTGACCGCGTCCCGACAGAGGAGACCAGGGAAGGACGAACGTTCCACGGGGGTCTGCTCTGCCAGGGGGCTGGCGACAGAGGGGGATGAGAGCTGCACGGTCCGGGGACGGCGCGTGCTGTCATCCGGCTCTGGGACAGAGGGGGACGAGGGGTGCACGGCTCGGAGGCGGCGCACCGTGTCGTCCGAGAACTCTGTGTGCTCAGGGATGAACATGTCACTTCTTTCTTTAACCACATTAGGGTGCTGCCCACCCGTGGGTGAGCAGCGGGGAGTGGAGAACAAAAGATTCTCCCCCGGCCCTCCACCGGGGGAAGGAGTGGTCCTGCTACCATCTCCTGAGAAGTGAGAGTCATCCCTGAGCAGCCCGTCTCAGGAGCGCCGCTTAGCCCGGCGTTTAGCGGGGGGCGGGGCAGGAGAGGGCTGGGGCGCCTTCTTGCGGCTTCCTCCGCGACCGGGCCCGGGTGGAGGCTGCTGCTTGGGCCGGGCGGGAGGGGGGGGAACCGCAGGAGGGCGCCCTCGGCGGCGAACAGGCTGAGGATTCTGCCCGGTCGGCTGGGTGGAGGCAGCAGCGGGCCGTCGGGGCAGAATGTGCTTAATCGCCTCAGTCTGTTTCTGAGCAGTCGAGAACTGTTGGGCGAAATCCTCGACTGCACCGCCGAAAAGGCCGGCCTGTGATATGGGGGTGTCGAGCAGACGGGACCGCTCGGCATCCCGCATATCAGCGAGGTTCAGCCAGAGGTGTCTCTCCTGGACCACGGCTGTGGACATCACCAAACCCAGGGAGCGTGCGGTCACCTTCGTCGCCCGGAGAGCGAGGTCGGTGGCGGCACGCAGCTCATTGAAGAGCCCTGGGTCCGCCCTCCCCTCGTGCATGTCCTTGAGCATCTGGGCCTGGTAGACCTGCAGAATGGCCATGGCATACAGAGAGGTGGCTGCCTGTCCCGCCGCTCTGTAGGACTTCGCCACTAATGTAGACGAGTACCTACAGGCCTTGGATGGGTGCTTAGGCTCACCACGAGAAGAAGCGCTCTGAGGACACAGCTGCATCGCAACAGAGCGTTCAACCGAGGGGAGCCCAGTGTACCCACGGGCAGCCGCCTCCTCGAGGGGAGGAAAGGCGGATGAAACCAACGAGCGGTCACGGGAAGACATGGGAGTCTTCCAGGACTTCGAGATCTCATCATGCACATCCGGGAAGAAAGGTATTGGGGTTTGCCTTACCCAAGTACCAATCATCCAACCCCGAGCGCTCAGGACAGGGTGGAGGGGACCACTCTAGTCCGATGCTCGCGGCGGCCCGGGCAAGCATGGCCGTCATCTCCGGATCAGACTCGGACGCAACCGTATGCACACCGGAAGGTGGCAGCTGTGCCGAGTCTTCACTTCCAAAAGAATCAGACCCACCTTGTGATGCTGCGATAGACATGGCGTCCTCCTCTGGAGCGCCAAAGGAAATCCGCGGGGCATCAGGAGATGGACCCGCGGAAATCCCCTGAACACTCGCGGGTTGCAACACTGGAGAGGGTGCGGCTGGGCACGGACGTGTAGTCGGCGCTTTGTTCCAAACCGTCACCCTCAGATCACCCTGGCCACCAGCCGAAGTAGGGCCTCTCGAGGAGACACTAGATCGGGGTGTGGATGAGGGGACCCTCACTCTTGCGAGATCATGGAGCCTCGATCGTAGTGTTGCGATGGTCATGTTCCCGCAGTGAGAACATGACTCATCCACGAGCGCTGCTCTAGCGTGATCAAAGCCCAAACACACTATGCAGCGCTCGTGCCCATCAGAGTCGGCAACCAGTCTACCGCAACCAGAAGTGCACGGGCGGTGCATCTTTAAAAAGACGTGCCCGTGCAAGCTCTTTTTGTGAGAGAAAAGAAACTCTGAGAGTGTTGAAGCGCCCGGGGAGAAACACACTCGCTGGCAAACCACAGCACAGATAAGCAGGAAGTGCGCACTCGCCGGGAGATCGCCGTCACACCAACACCAGAGAATCTCGCTCGTCTGTAAAAGCTGACAGTTCAGAGATGGCTTGTGGAACGAAGGATTAACTTGGCTCCGAAGCGAAAACATAAACTGCTGTTGCAGACTTCCTCCTTTTATACCCACGAGGTGGGGCGGAGTTACGTCATGCAAATTCCGCAGACCCATGGCATTTCTTTGCCATTGGCTCGTTTTGTAATACTCGAAGTTGATAGGCTTTCTAAGCGAAACCCCATTTCGTCGTCATCCGACGTAACTCGGAGTGACAACGAAAGGGAACTAAGCTTTCAGTGAGATTTTATTTGGGCGCAGTACCAAACTCTTTCACTAGATGGACAGCCAAGCTTCCTTACTGACCATATAAGGGCGCCTCCATTTTCATATGTTTTGAGTGATCTGAACCATGTATTTCCATAATTTTCATACAATTTATGAAGTAGACATCCTATTCAGAAGTAGTATGGGTGGTTTGGCAGTATTTGATATAAATTCAACCTCTAATAAACGCATAAAAAGAGCACATATGTGCGCCATAGCTCGCAGCCGCATCACAAATCGAGAATCCATAATATTTTTCTTAATATTTAAAACATTTTCAGACATTTAAAACATTTTTTTTTCTCATTAAATTTGATTGGTGTTATCTATTGAACTCTCGGCATGAAAACAAACTGAGGTTTCTACCAATCGTTTATGATTTTTCATGTTTATTGCTATTTCAAAATAAAGGCCTAAACACGCCTAATGAATATGAAATATTCTTGTTGCAAATAGATAAATTACTGCTCCTCTGTAATTTATAAAAAAAAAAAAAAACAGCCACCAAATATGAAAACGTACTCGGTTACTAACGTAACCTCGGTTCTCTCTAGAGAGGGAACGAGTACTGCGTAATATCTTACGCTATGGGGAAAACCTCTTTTCCACGAGATATTGAAGCAAAAAATTATCCTTAATTTTGAATTAATGTAAAACGCTGTGCAGCAGCATGCAGATATAGGCAGGACGGCTCACGCGCCTATTGGCTGCCCTGCGGCAAACAGCAACAGCCTATCGAGAGAGGTGCTGCGTGACATAATCCTATGGGGGCATTTCGCGCCCATTTCGTCACGTCCCGCCAGAAAAGGGCGCAATTTCGCCCTATAAATATAGCTCGATAAGGCTGGTACACTGGTTTTCATCGCCGAAGCGAACCAGAGCTGTGTATGCACGGCAAGATATGCAGTACTCGTTCCCTCTCTAGAGAAAACCGAGGTTACGTTAGTAACCGAGTACGTTCTCTTACGAGAGTATCTCTCGTACTGCGTAATATCTTACGCTATGGGGAACACAATGCAAAACGCCGTGCGTACTGGGATCCGACACCAAAGTCCCAAGGGTAGTAGCCCGGGGCTCATGTAGTGCATAATCACCATAGACTCACAGAGAGTCGGAGAAGAGAGGCTGCAAGCATCATTCCCCATGAAATAGCATCCTATAGGGGCTAGTTATGTTAATAGTGTTTCACACAGACAGGGTGAACGTGTTCAGCCTGAACTGGTTAAGATTATGGGTTATTCAACACCCATCGAGCCGTGTTATCGCTCATTGAGCGATGCACAAGCAAAACTCAGCATCTGGGCCGGCACAGCGGGGCAGATAACACTGAATTCTATACCGACAGAAGCTTGGCTTGTAAGGCGGGAACCTCTAGGTTATAAAACCTTATAAATGTAGACGGCGAGGCCCAGCCCGCAGCCGTACAGATATCTTGCAAGGTAACGCCACTATACCATGCCCACGACGAGGCCACGCCTCTCGTGGAGTGCGCTCTGACACCCAAAGGACACTGCAAGCCCTTAGAAGTGTAAGCCAGTGCTATGGCATCGACTATCCATCTGGATAGGCTCTGTTTTGATGCGGCCAGTCCCTTGGAACGTCCGCCAAACAAAACGAAGAGCTGCTTGGTCTGCCTGAAGGCAGACGAGCGGGACACATAAGCTCTCAGTGCCCTGACAGGGCAAAGGAGACTCGCATCCTCCTCCTCAACTTGAACCGAGAGAGCGCACAGGGAAATCACCTGGGCTCTGAACGGTGTGTTGAGGGATTTGGGCACGTACCCATGCCTCGGTTTGAGTATGACTTTTGAGTCATTAGGCCCAAACTCCATACATGATGCGCTTACTGAAAGCGCTTGTAAGTCCCCTATGCGCTTCACTGAAGCGAGAGCCAAAAGAAACACCGTTTTGAAAGACAGATGCTTCATGTCTGACAAATGGATTGGCTCGAACGGGGCACCTTTCATGGCTTCCAAAACCATAGAAAGGTCCCACACCGGGACTGAAGGAGGTCTAGGAGGGTTCAACCTCCGAGCTCCCTTGAGGAATCGCACGACTAGGTCGTTCTTCCCCAGTGACTGGTCAGACACAGGTTTTGTAAACGCTGCTATAGCCGCCACGTACACTTTGAGCGTGGATGGGGTTCTGCCCTTATCCAGCAGCTCTTGAAGGAAGGAAAGCACTTCCGTGACCCCGCAGTCTACGGGTGAAAAGCCCTGAGCTTGACACCAGGCAGAGAACACAGACCATTTCGAGGAGTAGAGCCGTCTTGTCGACGGGGCCCTTGCCTGCGTGATCGTGTTTAGCACTCCCTCCGGGAGGATAGCGGGTACCCGTTGATGGCCCATGCGTGCAGGGACCATAGCTGGGGGCGAGGATGCCAAATCGAGCCCTTGGCCTGGGAGAGGAGGTCTCTCCTCAATGGTATTGGCCACGGGGCAGTGCTGGTCAGCTGCATCAGGACTGGAAACCAAGCCTGGTTTGTCCAGAGCGGAGCCACAAGCAGCACTGGGCATCGATTTTCCCTGATCCGTTCCAGCACTTGAGGCAGGAGCGAGATGGGGCGGAAAGCATAGAGGGGACAGCGGGGCCAAACGTAGGCCAGCGCGTCCTTGCTCTCGGAGAAATATTTCGGACAGTGAGCGTTCTCGTTGGACGCGAACAGGTCCACCTGCGCTCTGCCGAATGTCTCCCACAGCAGTTGGATCGTCTGCGGGTGCAGGTGCAACCTGTAAAGGTTTCGGGACTTGATGCCGCCCTGACGATTTATGTACGCCACCACTGACATGTTGTCCGACAGGACCAAGACGTGGTGACCCCTTATCTGGGGACAGAAGCGCCGCAGCGCGTTGTCGACTGCCATCATTTCCAGACAGTTTATATGTAGGAGCTTTTCCCGTTCTGACCACTGGCCAAAGAACGGTCTGCCCTCCCATGAGATGTCCGTGGACACCACCTTCACGCTCGAGGGAGTCCCCAGACTCACACCTGACTGGTACCAGTCGGTTTTCTTCCAAGGCTCCAAAGCTGAGACGCATTTCAGACCGACCCGGAGGCGATCCATGCCCTGGGCAGAACCCGCGCTTTCAGCCATAGCTGCAGTGGGCGCATGCGAAGCAGCCCCAACTGGAGCACTGAAGCTGCTGAGGCCATGAGACCCAGAATTTTCTGAAACCTTTTGAGCTGGACAGTTGACGCCGCGGCGAAAAGATTTTGCGGCGCGCTGAATGTCCTGTGCGCACTCTGGCGACAGATGCGCTGTCATAGATAGCGAGTTCAGCACTGTTCCCAGAAAATATATTTTCTGGCTGGGAGACAGAGAGCTCTTTGCCCAATTGACTGTGAGACCCAGATTCTCGAGATGTTCGAGTAATGTGGCCCTGTGTTCTATGAGCTCTGATTGTGATCGAGCTAGAATCAGCCAATCGTCCAAGTAGTTCAAAATTCGCATGCCCTGAAGTCTCAGGGGTGCGAGAGCCGCATCCATGCACTTCGTAAAAGTACGGGGTGCCAGGGACAGGCCAAACGGCAGGACTTTGTATTGGTATGCCTGGCCCTCGAAGGCGAATCTCAAGAATTGCTTGTGACGTAACGCTATTTGTATTTCAAAATAAGCGTCCTTCAGATCTATCGACATGAACCAGTCACCTTGGCGCACTTGCGCGAGGATTTTCCTGGTTGTAATCATTCTGAACTGACGCTTCGTGAGCGTTCTGTTCAGCCGTCGCAGATCTAGAATGGGTCTGAGACCCCCGTCTTTTTTCGGTACCAGAAAATACCTGCTGGATAGACCCCCTTCGCTCTGAGCCTGAGATAAAGGTTCTATAGCCCCTTTGCTCAGTAGTTTCGCTATCTCGGCTCAAAGTAGGTGAGATACTTCATTTTTTACCGTCGTTTCGACTCGCGCCGCGCAACGGCGGGGGCGTCGAGCGAACTGCAGGGAATAGCCTTTTTTTATAGTGTTCAGCACCCATTCTGATACCCCGGGAAGCTTTAACCACGCATCTGCATGAAAAGCTAGAGGTAGAATGAAATCTGGGCTCTGGCCGTGATATAGTGGCGGCCGGAGAGCTCCGGTGTGCTGAGAAATAGACACTGTGTTTATAGTGTGCGAGGCGGGGGGTGAGCTGATCACAGCGGGCAGCCTGACCGTGCTCGGCTTCTCTCTGACGGGGTGTGGAGAGAAGGCGAGCGGGGCGAGCCCCGTGGGGTTCGGCATGTCTGTGAGGGAATGTGGGCGCGGGATAGCGGGCACACTCGCTGCACTGAGAACACTGTCGGCCCCCGCCAACTGAAAATGTGTTGGTTTCGTTTTTACAGAAACCGTGGGACATGCTTCATGTAGTGTTTGTGGGCACTGTGTTGTGGGCACGTACACTACATTTATTGCACAATCGAGTCGATTATTTTATTTATTTATTTTTGCTAGCCCTGTATTGTGGCGGGCTGTGTCTGCATGTGGGAACGGGCACTGAGACGAGGGCATTCTTACAACACTCATAACACCATCGGCCGTGGCCGGAATTCCAGAAAATACACTCTTTTTGGGATTTATCTGGGTCGCCTTAAAGCTGGCGTTTGTGTGCAGGCAAGCGGGCTGTGGTACCAGCTTGTTTACTGCAAAATACACTGGAACAGTCACATTGTTTGGAAGTGAACGAGCGAGAAGTTTCGGTAGAGTCTGGCCGCGGCGAGACTTAAACACCGTGGGACTTAGCTGACTGTATGTGTGTTGGTTTCTTTTACAGAAAACGTGGCACATGCAGTGTGTAGTGTTTGTGGGCACTGGGTTGTGGGCACATTCACTATAATTAATGCACAAATGACATGAGTCGAACTCATTTGTGCAAGCCCTGTACTTTGGCGGGCTGTTTTTGTGTGTAGAAATGAACACTGGGCTGTGGCATTTTTAATACACTCATAACACCATCGGCTGTGGCCGGAATACCAGAAAATACACTGCTTACATGATTTTTCTGGGTCGCCATGGAAACGGCATTTGTGTGCAGGCAAGCGGGCCATGGTACCGGCTTGTTTACGGCAAAATACACTGGAACAGTCGCATTTTCTTGGAACTGAACGAGTGAAAAGTTTGGGTGTAAGTCTGGCTGCGGCGAGACTAAATTTTTATCCGCTGCGAGAGCTGGGCTCGAACACTGGTCTCCCGTGCGAAGGCTTTGGGTTTCGCCACTGAGCCACAGGGGGAAACGACAAAAGCTTAAAATAGCCCGAGGGGATAAAGAGCGTCATCACAGTTTTGTGTGCGTCGGCGTTTGTTTGCAGGCATGCGTGTAATACAACAGGTTCATTGCTGCAATATTGACATTTTCAGCCGCTCAAACCAAGAGGAGCTGAGAAATGTTTGAGAAATGGAGATTGGCCCGGCCTCGGCGGGACTAAAAACACACTCTTTCCTCATTTCACCGGTGACGCATGCCCACGGGGGGCGGGGTAGCTTTCTTATAACGTAAAGAAAGCTAGCCGCGGTTTTGAAGCTGGCCTTCTCTACAGATGCAGCTATCTCGTCGTCATTAATGGCGGGAGCGGCGGCGCGGCGGCCGTTGTCCGTCAGCGAGCGACTCGAGCGATGCCGGCGAAGCTGGCGGGCGAACCGGCGAGCTTTGGCGGGCAGAAGAAGGCTCGGGAGCGCGCTGAGCACGGCGCTTTTTACGGTGCGGCGCTACAGCGGGCTGAAGTGCAGGCTCTGAGAAGGATGCCAGGCGAGTCCTCAGAGTCACCATAGGCAGTAGCTCACAGTGAGGGCATCCGCCGTCGACGAGAGCGAGAGCCGCATGATCCACACCCAGGCAGGAAACGCAGATAACATGACGGTCCCCGTTGCTGAGTGTGGCTCGGCACGAGCCGCAGGATCTTTGCATCTTGAAAAAGACGCAGCTCTTTTAGCAGAGAGAGACAGACAGTGAAAAAATGTGTGTCGCAGCGGCGAACACACACACACACACACACACAGTTTGAAAAGGATATAACGCCGGAAAGCGTAGCAGGTACGGCGGCTAAAGGCGGCGATGCCAGCGACTTCAGACTCAATGGCTCGTTCGGGTGTGTGCTTTTTCTCAGACGGCGTGGCTTCTCACTCCGGATCCAGCGATGCGTGATGCTTTGCTGAAGAGATGAAAACCAGTGTACCAGCCTTATCGAGCTATATTTATAGGGCGAAATTGCGCCCTTTTCTGGCGGGACGTGACGAAATGGGCGCGAAATGCCCCCATAGGATTATGTCACGCAGCACCTCTCTCGATAGGCTGCTGCTGTTTGCCGCAGGGCAGCCAATAGGCGCGCGAGCTGTCCTGCCTATATCTGCATGCTGCTGCACAGCGTTTTACATTAATTCAAAATTAAGGATAATTTTTTGCTTCAATATCTCGTGGAAAAGAGGTTTTCCCCATAGCGTAAGATATTACGCAGTATGAGAGATACTCTCGTAAGAGAACTAGAGATTGTAAGCTTTCAAATGGTATACGTATAGTTTGTCAATATTACTTTAGGTTTTTACAAATATATTATTGTTCTAAATATATAATGGGGACGGTGAAGGGAAAAAGAAAGAGGCTATTAAACAAACGTACATAAATAACATATGTAATACCTAAGCAGGCATCTTCTGCCTTTTCTTAATACAAAATCAATTTTAAATAATATTTTGTCATGCATTCACGCCTTTAATGTCCAATCTTTTAGTTAATCCTATTATTGTATATTTTTTCCTCAAACCAGACAGGAAATTCCATCATTATTGCCCACATTAATGTAATACATATTTTGTCTGTAAATTTTGGAATATAGGGTCAGTTTTTTAATCGCTAACACCCTGAAAAAGTTACTACTTTATTTTAGTAGTTCGCTTATTTTTCCACCCAAGTCTAATAGTTTAAAAGTCTTGCTTAAACGCCTAAAAAAATAGCCAAGTAATAAAAATGTCCCCTTATCTTTCCTTTACTTATATATTCTGAGTGTTTCACGCCAAGCCATACACCATATGGAAAAGAAAACGGACAGCAAAAATACTCATGGATAATTACTGAAAATGAGCAGTAATGAGCAATATCCATGAGCATTTAGTTCGGATCATAAATAGACCTGACAGCGAGGGGGAGAAATGAACCTGCATTAATAGCGTTACACTCCACCTTACTGAAATACATCTTTCAGCTGTAAAATCAGAAATGCAGACTTTTTCCTTTTCCGCTTTTTCATTGGTTATTAGTAATTCTGTTTCCTTACCAAGTATCCACACCTATGTAACATTAGAAATCTTTACAGTTTTGTCTACGTGTTATTTCTTATTCAGAATGGACTCATTGACGTCATAGACTCTTGTTCCAAAAATAAACCTGGAGGAACGAGGGAGGGGATGAATTTGAGGGGAACTCAGGAAACCACTTGCATATTATTCTGGTTTTAGAATGTGCTCCATAACCCTTTTTTTATTATTATTTTTTATAAAAATGATCACGCTGGCATTCGAGGTTCATATAAAGCATGAAAATCATGTGCAAGTTTCTGGCTGTCTTGAAACTGGAGCTGATGGTTGGGAACATGTCTGAGGTGGGAAAGATGATCGATTCCTTGAGGCTTCCTTATGAGGCTCGAATTAATGTTTCCCGCAACACACGGTCCGTGTAGTCGCAACAGTCGTTTCCCTTTAATTAAGCTCAAAACCAAATCCGCAAACCTTTATCCAGCAACCCACTTGCTAAGAACTGTAATATTACACTCTTGTAGCAAACTGTTCCGATCATATAGACTGCGTCTGGTGCACTCATTGCTAACAAACTCTGGCAGAGTGACTGGCATGTTTGCAGGGTGAAAGTGGAAATTAATTTGATCCTGACCACATTTTGTTGTTGAATTCACCCTTAGTTATTGCAGCAAGCTGTTCACAGAATCCACTATTAGGTGCCTCCTGTGCCTCGTATATATTTTGGCTAGACTGTTCGGATTGTTGAGGTCTTTGTGGAAAGAAACTTTTTTTTCTTTTTTTGCTGGGTACCATTTGTTGCACTCAAAGAAGAGTTAAAAGCAACCTAGGCTCATTAGAAAAATGTGCTTATAGCTACATGTTTGCAAAAAAAAAAAAGTACTAATGCATACAAATAACTGCAGATTCCAGCTGAGATGAACACTAGTGGCAGTAAAACACCTACTTCTTTCATTCCTTTTCACAGATTATGATTACAGGGGCAGATTATTGATTAATTAAGATTTATTTTCTCTTGGTTCCTTGCACAATACTGTTATGATCTTAAAACACATTTACCGTAGTGCATGATTTGTAAATTTAGACATTTTGACGTTTGCATCACATAATCAGCTCCATATGTGTGTGTGTTTTCTGCTGTAGTAAACTCACCTGGTACAGCATTGCATTTGTGATGTGAAGCGCTCGGGTACGAGTCCCGTGAAACACCGGTCACGATAAAAGGTCAAAGACTTAATGAAGAAAGTTACAATAGCATGTTTGCATGGTCAGGTATTATTCCGAATTATTATTCCGTATTATTCATCTGTTTTGGATAAAACTGGACGCACTTTCAGCGCAACTCACTAGTCCTTTCACTTTCAAAGAGTTGCGAAACGTGCAAGAAACGACGTGACATCAATTTGCAGAAATCTCGCCGCATGCATGTTTTTCTAACGAGCTGAGTTTAAAAAAGAGTGTGTGTGTGTGTGTGTGTGTGTGTGTGTGTGTGTGTGTGTGTGTGTGTGTGTGTGTGTGACGACAGGGTCTGGCGGGTGACCCCTAGAAGCCTGATAGAGACCTCATCTGTGTAGAGAGGTGAAAAGGTAAAGTTTTTCCCCTTTCCCTCATTTAGACCAGAACCGAGTGGAGTTTATGGGCCTACAACACTCTCAACACGCCCAGGCTTGGCGACAGACTTTATTGCCATTTTCTAATTAAAGAAACCATAAAATCAGAGGGGGGTACGTCCAGTCTGTGTTGACGTGAAGTCACCATGGCTGCATGTGTGTAAGAGTGAGACACAGGTTGTCTTCCATATAGCCCGACATGTGGAAACACACAGATTTGAGAGTTAAAGTTAATGGGGAGTTAGAATAAACGAAAATGGGGACACTTTTTTTTTTTATAAGAAAGGTCAACCTGTTCACAAAGCTATAGGGGACACCGGGGCTAGTTGTCACATGGGGAAGTTATCAGAAAGGCAATATCTCAGTAACTTTGAGGTTTAGAGACAGAAGTCCAATTACACAAATGCGTACTCTCTGTTTTTGTCGGTTTCAAATTCCTAGTTTAAAATAATCTTAAATTAGATTATTTTTTTGTGAATAATATCCTATAAATATCTGACTATATTATTAAATCCTAACACTGCTTTAATAATTTGTAAACAATCATATTTTTTATTTAGAAATATTCCATTTTATTCATTAAATCCACACTTTGATACATTTAGGAAAGAGCCAACTATTATGAAGGAAATTTTCAAATTAGAGATTGAATTGTGTTTTAAGACAATAAGTGTATTTTTCTGTAACTGCATTTTACATTCTTATTTATAAGTTTTTTTTTATTAATTAATAACATTTTAATTTATGTATTTATTTATTAATTTGTTTGTTTGCATTACTTGTTGCCCAAAACAATATACTTTGTATTTTGTTTTGTGTGTTGGCTGTTTCAATAATTATTTACTGTTTAATTTTGTTAAAAAAACAATGTCTATGGTAGGTTACACTGTGACAACTTGCCCCATTTAATATGACCTCTTTTGACATATACAGTACCGTTCAAAGTTTGGGGTTGTAAATAAGTATATATATTTTTTTATATATAAAAAATCTCTTCTGCTCACCAAAGCTGCATTTATTTGATCAAAAGTACAGTAAAAACAGTAATATTGTGAAATATTATTTCAAATTAAAATAGTTGTTTTCTATGTGAATATGTTAAACTGTAATTTATTTAATGATTTATTATACATCATTTTAAAATGATGATTTGCTGCTCATGAAACATTTCTTCATATTTTTATTGTTTTTTAAAGTAGAAATATCTTGTGACATTATAAATGTCGTTATTGTCACTTTTGATCAGTTTAATCCATCCACCCCGAATAAAAGTATGAATTTCGTTTGAACTTTTGAACAGTAGTGTAGTATTACCACTGTCGACTCATAACTTCCTCCTTTTTGTTAATTGAGCAGTTCTTTAATAACCTGCTGAAGAAAGAGTCTTTCTGTCAGATGTGTGTGTGTGTGTGTGTGTGCTGGAGACAGATGACGGAAGGAGACAGTGGTAATGTGTCATCTCTCAGAAAATAGATGCACAAATAGGCTGAAATCCGTCAGTGTCGGAAAAAACCTTTATTATACGTATTTAAAAATACATATATAAATCATATTTTAACGAGACAAGACACAAATCCTTCATATATATGCCAAATGCAATATAGCCCCAATTAGATGTTGTTGGTTTTTTTCAGTTCTTTTGAAGGAAGATTTGCAAATTGTCACGGTGAAATGAATTAATAGGCCAGTTTCTGTGATGTCATCAGACCGAGCCGCTCACTTAGGCGTCTGTGGCGCTGCCTGAGTCAGTCTAGGTAATGACAGGTCCATCATTTTTTCCAGCCCAAGCCTCGCCCCACAGACCTGCCCGTCCAGAGACCAGTAATAGACTGGGACAGGCCTCTCCAGAGACCCCACACTGCCCCGGGGCCGAGCTACCAAACACCTTTTGCCATGATACTCTTGATGTGTTTCAACTGTGCCAACTAACACTGGCCTATCTGAACCCCTAAACTAACAAATGTCACCCTGTGTTTCCCTTTGCTTTAGTGTCCTCTCTCTCGGGACACGGCGCAGTAGTAAAGGAATGTTCTTGTGTAGTTTTCTAATTAACAAGCTGTGTTCCTGCAACCCTTGAGCTCCTGCTATTGGTTTTATTGTGTTTTGTCATGTGACTGCTCTCCATTGGGTGACTCTAATGGAAGTGATGAGATTTAGTTTGAAATTGCAATATGAGAGGTCTATTATTGAGAACTGAGTAACAAAAGACGTGTTGCTTCCTGATCACTGGAGCTTCAGACGTACCTGCACGGGAATAGCAATGCGGAAAGTTATTATGTTGTGATGTAATGGAACTTATTCCATACAGCGAGTGCTTTACTGGAAATGTTGTGGAAATGAGTATTAATTTTAATAATTGTTCTCTGTAAATGTACTTCTTTAGACAATTTGAAATTATTTATTCCATAAATACACATGTCCCAAGCAAGAAACTCTCGTCAAGGCAGACTTATTTAGTAAATCATTGAATTTCAATCCAAGAAATGTTACTTTTATACATTAGCTTTATATATCAACTGTGTATTTAAAAAAATATATATTTAAAAAAAAAAAAAAAAAAAAAAATAAATAAATAAATAGATAGCATAAATAAAATTAACATTAGCCAAGAAAACATTCAAATTAGCATTTATGTTTAAAACAATAAATGATCTGGGTG
>JAPDVR010000017.1:3467458-3489958 GCA_026230005.1 Gila orcuttii | reverse complement strand
TGTGTGTGTGTGCGTGTGTGTGTGTGTGTGTGTGTCTGGTGTGTGTGTGTGTGTGTGTGTCTGGTGTGTGTGTGTGTGTGTGTGTGTGTGTGTGTGTGTGTGTGTGTGCGCGTGTGTGTGTGTGTGTTTGTGTCTGGTGTGTGCGTGCGTGCGTGTGTGTGTGTGTCTGTGTCTGGTGTGTGCGTGCGTGTGTGTGTGTGTGTGTGTGTGTGTGTGTCTGTGTCTGGTGTGTGCGTGCGTGTGTGTGTGTGTGTCTGTGTCTGGTGTGTGCGTGCGTGTGTGTGTGTGTGTGTGTGTGTGTGTGTGGTTCAGGTATCTTATTCTCTACAATGTGGGAAATTTTTTTAGTCCTCATGAGGAAAACAAATGAAATTATCTTTATCTTTTTGAGAATGTAAAGATAAGTAAGGTTTCCTGTGATGGGTAAGTTTAGGGGTTAGTGCACAAGGGAGAGAATAGTACAATATAAAAATCATGATGTCTATGGAAAGTACCCATAAAACATGGAAACCCAACATGTGTGTGAGGAATGTTACTGCACACCATCAACAGCGGCCATCGTCACACACAAGCAGGTGTGTGTCGTCACATGTGGGTGCTCTCCTGGTCAGCTGACGTCCTGGTTATTTTTAGCGCAAGCTAGTTCCAGCATATGATGTCACTGACCCAGAAACACACAGACACAACAGAAGATCACGTTGCGTTTCTGGGTGTGAGCATAAACAGACAGAGTGACGATGTGGGAATCAGAAGCGCAGAAGGAAATGAAAGTTCTTCCTGATTTCAACGGGGATAATTATTATCTGAGTATAATGATGTGTCAACAGCTCTGCTAAACACATTGTCTCAGTCTCTGTGAGTTGTCTGTGTGGAATGCTGGCTGTTTTTAACTTCTCATTTTTGTGGAAAGTTTTTTGGAAGGTTTTCAATCTCTTCTCTTGGTTTGGACCCAAGGCAGCAGACTGTGTGTTTGTCATGTTCTGGGTATGGAGGGGGCGTTTGTGCCCTTCGCTCTTAAAGTAAGTGGCTCCCTGCCAAAAATCTGTGAAAGTTCCCTATCAGTGTAACATTGGTTCTGAACAGCGTAGGATTGAGCTGGTGGAGACGTGACTTTGGCGACGACTCAACATATGTATATCGGCTTGTGTTTTCACAAAAACATTGCGACAAAAAACTATTTGCGTCTTTACTTTACAGAGATCATATCATTCATTATTTATTATTGTTACTCTGGTTTCTCTTGAGATGCAATTATAATGTTCATAGAATCAATTGCAAAAAAGAGTGTCCACAATAAATAAATAAAAAAAGATGAGAAAAAAATATTGTCAAAAATTTTTTTTTTTTTTTTAAACTTTAGCTTATAATTTTCCATAAAAAAAAAAAAACACATGAATAGTTTGTGGAGCACAAAAATGCAATAAAATGATACTGGATCAATTACTTTTGTTCTATTGATACACTAAAAATGGGTTCAACAGTACAACTGGATGGTGGATTATTATTACAGTTTTTTCTTCAATCCAATAAGCAGTGAACCATTTTTTTTTAAAGAAATTATAATAATAAAAGATTACACTTTTGCAGATTATTTTATTTTATTTATTTATATTTTTTTATTTATTAAGAATTACATCATTTAAATGGAATTTTAAAATGAATTTGGAATTTTGATATCATTATGATATCAGGGTTTTTGACATTTGGATATTATTATTATTATTATTATTTTTTATTTTTTTTTACTTATGAATCACTTTTATTTATTTATTTTAATAAATGATAATATAAAAAAATAAAAAAAATATATACTATTTTATTTATTTATTTATTTTATTTATTTTAAAGAACTGTTTTATTTAAATGGAACCTTTTTCCTTTATTATGATCCCTAATATCATAATAAAGGAAAAAGGTTCCATTTAAATGAAACAGTTCTTTAAAATAAATAAAATAAATAAATAAATAAAATAGTATATATTTTGACATTATTGACATATTGACATTAAGATTTTTTCTTACTTAGTGCCCAACACCTCTATCACCATTTTTATTGTATTTTTGAGTTATTCTGCTGTTTAGGAATAATAGTATCTGTTCTATGGAACTTTTATGTATCAAACTTCACAATTTTATTCCTTATTTTTCATATCTGGTCAGATACAACTGTGTTTTTTTTTTCCTTTTCTTTTTTTCTTATTTTATACCCAGTAATTTTTGGAAGCTGTGACATGACACACTCTTCCCGCATGAGCACCAAGCCCTCTTTCACCTCGGTTTATTTACACTCTCATTAGAGAGGGAGAGGCTCTCCATCAGAACACTCTCTCGCTCTCTCTGTCTCCCACTTACCTGACATTGATCCTGTGGAAAAATATACAGAAGACTCACTTATTTCTCAAACACTTACATTCACACACACACACACACACACACTTACAAAGTTACAATTGCTTTGTATTTTGTATTTATATCATTATTTATACATAGTGTCATGTTTGTCGGACCACATGATTTGGTTTGGAGTATATAGTTATATTTAATATATATATATATATATATATATATATATATATATATATATATATATATATATATATATATATTTAGTTCTGACAAGCTTACATGCTCACACGCACATATAGTTAAAAATATGCATTTACAATTTATTTATTTTGCTTGTTAATATGTGTTAATTTAAATAATAAGTCAGATTAGATATGCTTTGTATTTTGTATTCTTATTTTTTTCTTCTGCATGTTGGTTGCACCACTTGATATCGGTTTGGCAGATATATATATTTTTTAAGTATCAATAAGCTGTGAAGCACTTGTTACTTTCTAGTTCTGAAATACTTACACACACACACACACACACACACACACACACACACACACACACACACACACACACACACACACACACTTACATAGTTAAAAATATGCATTCACAATTTAGTAAAATTAAAAGGACATTTAAGAATTCAGATTAGATATGCTTTGTATTTTGGTGAAATCTGAACTGTCTGGAAGCAAGGCTATATTTGAATGGGATTTAGCCGTTGTGGCAAACAGCACATGCCGAGGTCAAGGATTGTGTCTGTTTCACTCTTGGCTTTTCTGTGTCGATTTCAGAAGCGTGCAACCCCAGTGTTATTTTGGACTGGAGTATTTCTGAACACAGTCGGAAATGAGGATTTTGAACTATTCAGGTTTTGGCAGGTAAGAAAATCCGCGGCACAAATGCAGCCATTTGAGTTGTGCACGTTTAAAGATGTGGGTCTCTAGCACTGTAGAAACTGCTGTGTCATGGCTTCATCAGTCCATTTAGGTTGTAGTGTTTCTACAGAGTCTAGCTCGGGACACCCTGGACAGCGGGGTGAGATATGTAAATGTGGTGAGCAGAGAAGACGTCAGGAAAACATGCATTAAGTTCATAAACACTTTTACTGGAAAATGAAGGCATGGTGAACTTTACTCACTGATTGCTCAGAAAAGTCTACATTGAATTAGCGAGTCATTTATTTACACAGGAACAGCCTTTGCATGAGGTTAATGGCAGAAACTGGGCTGTAGTGTAAAGCATCTTCTTTGTACGCACGCTTGTAAAGGGATTGAAGATTGACAGACTGAGGTGTTGAGTAGCTCAGAGTGTATAGATCGGGAAAAATGTGCAAATGGGAAGGATGTGCGGATGGATGAGTGGATTGTTTTGGTGTTCTCTCGTCCTGTGAGGCCTGTGAGTCAGATCCCACATCCTTCAGCTGTTCTGAGGTGAAAATCAGCCCTTTTTCCGTCATAAAACAAAAAACATTTAAACATCCCCTGTTTATTCTGCATATGTGATTTCGCAAGTTTTCCTTTTGTCTGTTTTTCTGAAGAATGATTCTACCAGTTTTACTCAGTCTAACTGCGGCTGGTTCATGCCACCCGACAGACACGCGTATTTTTTTACAATTGCGAAAGATGGTTCTTTTCATTTGAGCTCATGGTGTATAGAGTAAAAGAAAGGATGTGTGGATATATAAATAAGCAGAGACATGGACTGTGCTGTCGTAGGCACTCTGAGCTTCCTCGCTGTCATAGTTTAGTGATGACATTTGGAAGATCCCTGTTCAGTGTCAGACAGGTGCATTCATGATGTCAGTGAGGAAATGCGGTGTTTGTACCTACATAAATCCCTGTGTTGCTATGTGGTTGCTGAGGTATTTTAGTGATTTTTAGCCTCATTATTTGATGAGGAATTTCATTTAACTTCAATTTAATTGATCCTGCTAACCCCAATGTCTGATATTCTGTGAACTACCAATGGCTCAGGTCCTCCTTCAATGTTATTTTATGGGATTTTTATTGTCAGTCTGGTGGAACAAGCACTAAAACAACCTGTGTGGGATGTACCATTGTAAAAAAAAAAAAAAAAAACGGTTTTTAAAAATGATTTACGGTAAAAAAACGGCAGCTGTGATTGCCAGAAATGTACTGTAAAAAAATATGGTTGCATCATTTTAGGTTTTACAGACAAAAAAAGTTTTTCATTATCTGATATAATGTTAATTTACAGAGCTTTTGAAGTACTAATATCTGTTTTGTGCCATTGTAATACACTGACAACTACCAATCACAGTGGTGATGAGAGTCACGCAGGGCATTGGGAATGTCAATTATACAATGACTTGTTCTTTTTCCCTTCCAAAAACTGTAAACTTAACGGTATTTTACTGTAAAATGTACGGTAAGATCAGTTATTTACCGTATATAGTACAGAAACTTTCTGTTAACCAATTAACAGTTTTTCACCGTAGCATTTTTAATCTTTTACCGTTAAAATACCGATATATCTTTACATGCCAAAGTTAAAAATTTGTTTAAATCAATAAAATGATCTTAGATTTGTGCATCAACCATTGTATAACAAGTTTAAATCAACAGAATATAAAATAAAGGAAATAACATTCAAAAACCACAGCATGTGAACATTGGATATCCATGGCAGCATTGAGCTCATAAAAGCAAAGACAGCATGGCACTGTAAATATACATTATTAGGTGAGATTTTGTGTGGTGATGACTGGAAGACAAATCCAGTTCTTTGCTCCTCACATTTTCCCATCAGAAATGCCTTGAGAAAAGCCATTGGGCTCACGGACAAGAACAGTGACAAGTGTTTTTCTCAGTGAATGATTGGTGGTAACTGAGGCCAGTTTGAATGACGGGGTATTTCAAATTAAACATGAAGCTTCAGACAGCACTTGATGCGAGTTCTTTTACCACAGGCATGAAGTGCACTGGTCCAGCCCAATATAAGTTGATATTTATGGAGAGCTTTGCCTCAGGCACTGATGTAATATGGTGGAGGTGATTTAAAGCGGTTGAATGCATTTTGTGTTTATGACAATCTGGCACAGGTGCTGTTTATTTCTACCTTCTAGTTGCAAGGGCCTACAATTAACAGTAATTTGAGAGAGGAAGAAAGCAAAAAATGGGAATAATGAATCTAATTATGTTCCATTTGCGTGTGCAAATATTTATTCAGACTGATGTTTTTTTGTTTCTTTTTATTCAGACTTTGTGTGTGTGTGTGTGTGTGTGTGTGTGTGTGTGTGTGTGTGTGTGTGTGTGTGTGTGTGTGTGTGTGTGTGTGTGTGTGTGTGTGTGTGTGTGTGTGTGTGTGTGTGTGTGTGTGTGTGTGTGTGTGTGTGTGTGTGTGTGTGTGTGTTATACTGTTTATTTCTTCATTATTATTTTTTTCAATTGCCAAAATAAGCTTGTTTTGGTGTGGTACATTTTATTAGGAAAAGTCAAGCAATGCCCAGTGTAAGCACTATTACCGTTACATATTATGATTCATATTTAATAGTGTTTTGGCAAGAGAAAATTAGAAGAAAAAAAAACCTGATTCCTCATAATATGACTTCTGTAAGACTATGTTGCTTCCTCAAATGCATATGAGCTAATTAAAATTAGATGACATTAAAACACAGGGTTAAACTGTGCACACAGACCACATTCGCAGTAACAAGTTAAATTTTCCAAAGGCAGGTGTGTGCTTTCAGACAATATACAAACATTGTGTGGACATATGTATTTGTATAATGTCATTAAAGAAGGGGTGAACAATTTCAGATAATCATGGCGAATCCGAGTCATGGCTCACAAACCACTGACCAGCTGAAATCTCGCCAGTTTCCCTTCAAACCCAGTAGGACAATATGCTAATTGCTTTGAGAGTTAGATGAAATCCCATACAACAGCCCGTTTTAATCTTGAGGGAGCTATTCCCTCTTCTGCTCGCCGTGGCATGTAACTTTTCCAAGGCTACAGGAGCAGATTGGATATGTCCAGCATTCCTGGGGATAATTATTAAATATCTCAAAGTTTATTGTGAGTGTCACTGATTGCAGCCAAAAACGTGTTCTTTGGCATGCGGCTGGAGCTCCAAAAACAAAACAAAAACTGAAACGCTCATTTTTTTACATTTTTTTTTTCCGCTGACCTTGGAATGATGTGAAATGTTGAGGGTATCAAAGAGCTGACCTGGCATTTTTTAAAACTCACGCTTAATGTGATACATCCCTGTCAGAATTACATGACATGTTCCTCATTCCAAAGGATTAACTACTTGACTGGAAACAGATGGCCATACTTGAATTCTGACATGAAGTATTAAAACTATATAATGTAACTTTAATGAGACACCGGCAATACAACGCAACAACGACCTTGGATCCGGAAGTATTTTTCACATTCATTTTTTCATAGCTATTTAAAAATAAATCTGAGCCATGGACCAAACCAACCAGCTCTGCTGTGAAACTCAAATACAATTTTAACTTGCATAAGCAAATAAGCAAAAAATGCTGAGTTAACACTTTTCTTGAAGCCTTTATGTATAATACATTATAAAAGTATTTTTAATGCATTAATTATGCCTTGTAATGCATTGTGTGTCTGAATAATTGTAACCACAGTTATAATACAGTATAATAAACCTTTAAAAAGTATAATGCATTAAAACACACAACAAATTTCAGATGTAACAAGGTATATGTGAATATTTTAGCTTTGTTTATAATTACTTGTGAAAAGATATAATGCATTATAATGTACATTATGAATACCTTTATAATGCATTATACATAAAGGTTTTTAGTAAGGTGTTATCAATGTTAAATATAGAATATTGTTATTCAAATAAAATTAAAAGTTTAAACCACATTGACTAAAAAAAGCCAAGCAAATTAAGTTATATTACATAATTATACATTTCTTGTTAATACTATGCTGTCCTATAAAATAGTGTTCAAGTTCTTTGAATTTTTTTTGTGGACTTTTTGAGGACTGTGACACACAACTAAAAAGCCACATCAGCAGGGGCATCATGCACTTATTTTTAATATAATGTAAAAAGAAATAAAAATAAAAATTAACTTTTTTAGATTTTTTGTTTCATTATCTTCATTATCTGTAGTACAATAGTACATTATCTTTCATTATCTGTATCATTAACTTCAAACTATTCATTTGTTTCCATTTTTGAAGGATTCTGCATACAAATCCTCCTTGTTTGCACGAATCACATAGGCTAAGTGACATATTTCGCCTCAAAACTCTGAGGGGCACTTGCTATTTTCTGTGCTTGTAAATTTGCCATTTTCTGCATGCCTGAACAGAACATCATTTAAGCAACAATTGTGCTTTGCACTCAACATTCAGCTCGAAAACAACAATTCTTCGACAACAACAAAACGGATGCATTCTGAAAGCTGAGATCAATACTTGAAGTGAAATTACTTGGAACGGTGGGCTTAAAGTCAAGTGCTCTCAAAAGTGCTGTACACTACATAAGTATAGTGCAGCTGCTTCAGCTCAACTCTACTGTACTGCAGTTAGTAGACACCTACATGTGCTTGGCCTCCTTCTTTAGAGGAGGTAAACCTGACAAACCACATTTAAAAGTTTACAGCAAAACAGCACACATTCACAAAAATCTCCAACTCCTTCATTTCAATATTGGCGGCAAAGCCAGACGGAGTTTGATTAAACGGTCCCGCTTGGCCTGCAATTTACGGTGAGGGATTGGGTTTCGCCTAAAATTAGCCATCATTCTTAATTTATTACCTCTATTGAGAACCTAGAGAGATGCCTGTTACGGCCTCCAAACGAACAGCGACTAACCCAGGGTCGAGCGATATAATGTTGCGTTTTAATTCGTTCTGAGGCCAGCCCATTATAACTTACACCTCCTCCTGCTTCCCTCCCCTTTTTCATGAAGTGAGGGAGAGTGTTAAACGTGCACAAGAGTGCTAGAAAAACACTAAAATCCCAAATAATTTTATGAGGCTAGGGAAACAGTTTCTCCCTGTCGGGTAGTTGACATTTTAAACTTATTTGTGGTTCCCGGTTTCGAGACTGCAGAAGAGGCGAGCTGGCACAGACGCCATCCCGAGCGTTGTCTGGATTGGGCAAAATCCCTCTGGACTCACTCAAGCCCTGTCAAGGGGAAATGAAAGTCAGGGAGAATTTACACCTGACTTTATGGGCGCAGGTAAATTGTGTGATTGCGTCTGGCTCGGGTGGATTTTGACGCAAATCAGGCTAAAGCTCATTACTGAGACGCTACGTCTTTTTCCCAGACTTCTCATATCAGGGTGTGGGTTGTGATTGGATCTTCTGGATAAATAACACTCAATGGCTCCAGTGAGCCGCCCTGCGGTGTGCTGCCCATACTGAAATGGAAATAAATAAAATAAAAATAATGGTCTGAAACTTAAATCTGAGTAATTATTCAGTGGGGGTTCACATGACAACATGAATTAAAAAAAATAATGTAGCATCCACACTAAACCTAACGTATAGTCTTAACAAAAGTAAATGAGAGATAAAAATGCATTGACTGAAGCCGTTTTCTCTTTCTTCTACTTTTATCGAGTGTCGTGACTTGTGTTTCAGTTATTAGACAACTAGTCATCCATTATGCATCCTTATTGCAGTCTAGGAATATCAAGTCTACACTATACTGTAATATACCTTAGACAGAGACTTTTATCATCAACAGCATATTCAGAGGTTGTTAAATATAAATGTTCCTGTCCTGGAGTGGAGGTGTTGATTTTACTGAGCCCACCACATTTATTATTCATTGTCGGTCCAAATCTGCACTCCGTTCTTACCTCAAATCTCTCTCTCAGTCTCTCTCTCTCTCTCTCTCTCTCTCTCTCTCTCACTCTCTCTCTCTCTCTCTCTCTCTCTCTCTCTCTCTCTCTGTCTCTCTCTCTCTCTCTCTCTCTCTGTCTTTCTCTCTCTCTCACTCTCTCTCTCTCTCTCTCTCTCTCTCTCTCTCTCTCTCTCTCTCTCTCTCTCTCTCTCTCTCTCTCTCTCTCTCTCTCTCTCTCTGTGGCCTATTCTTAGCAAATGTTGTGGCCACTCTTGTAATATTTTTAAAGATTATTACAGTATTCTGTAACCCCTTTCCCCTCCGGCAGTTGGCCAGGGCCTTCGTTCTTTTTTCCTGCCCTCCTCTCTTTTCTCTCCCTCTCCTTCTCTTTCTCCTCTACCTTTCTCTCGACAACGATCTCTGGTTGTAAAATAATAGACCATCGGCCAGCAATAATTTGCCGTCCAAACAGTGCCGAACACTCTTTGACGTTTACTGAAACCTCATGCCGCTCTGCCTCGTTTCGGTTCCCTCTCCGTCGCTGCGTGTTTGTGCAGACAGAAACTCTGTGGAGCCTTCACTTGTGAGAAAAAAGTGCGCTTAACTGTATTTACAGTGCTCTTGTAGTGTACTTCAAATCATTTATGTACATTTATGAAAAAAAGGTACTTGCAGATAGTATAACTAATGAAATAAAAGGAGAACTCGGAATTACATCTTGTAAACTCTGAATTTTCTGAGACCTCCGCCCATTTTTACATTTACATTTAATCATTTAGCAGACGCTTTTATCCAAAGCGACTCACAACTGAGGAGAACAATAGAAGCAATCAGACCAGCAAGAGGGCAACAGTTTACAAGTGCTGTAACAAGTCTCAGTTAGTCTAGTACAGTTAAAACATCACTTTCTTTTTTAACAGAAAAACAAATAGAATAGAATGGAATAGAATAGAATAGGCAAGTGCTAGTATTAATTGGTCAGGTGCTGGTGAAAAAGATGTGTCTATAGACAGTTTTTGAAAATGGCTAAAGACTCGAATTGAGATAGGCAGGTCATTCCACCAGCAGGGAACAGTCCAGGTGAAGGTCCGTGAGAGTGATTTTGGATCTCTCTTTGGGATGGCACCACGAGGCATCGTTCACTTGCAGAACGCAAGCTTCTGGAGCGCGCATGAGTCTGAACTAGCAAGTTTAGGTATATTGGTGCAGACCCAGTAGTTGTCTTGTAGGCAAACATCAGTGCCTTGAATTTTACCATTGTTGCCATATAAACACATAACTCTGAGGCCCAGTCCCAATTCACATACTATCCGTCCTAAATAGTATTCGAAAATAGAATTAGTACGTCCCAAATCGTAGTATGTTGAAATGAGTGTTCCAAAGAGACCCGGATGGTCTACTATATCCGGTCAGAATCCGAAGTGCAGATCGATGCACACGCTAATGGCTAATATTGCCCACAACCCATCGCGGGTTGGACGAGGATTCGGTTAGAACTACAAACACGAGTGAAAAGTGTTAAAAAACTACAGACATGGAGGACGCGTGAGTCCGGCGGTTATGTAGAGAGGTTTAGATAAAGGGTTTTGAGTGATTAATTATCAGTATCTAAACTGACGAAAATGTATTTATTCAACGTTGTCTATTATATTGCATCTGCAGCAGCATTGTGAACTTTTGTAAAGATATGTTTAGCCATTACCTTTTAAATGCATCATAATATTCAAATTGCAAACACATGAGGAGAGTCTCCGCATGACAGACCCACGACTGCAGATGAACGTGCTCTCCGAAAAGGTAGGAAATCAAATTAGATTGAATGGAGGATTTTAACTGTGACAAGATGATTGACAGGGGCAGTTTATGGTGACAGGAACACGCAACAGATCTGTCCGTTAAAGATGACGAAGTAATGTGTCCCAAAGCTTGCCTACTCTTTTGCTACACACTCAAAAGTATGTACTTTTTCTTCACCAAAAGAGTACATACTTTAAGGTCGTAGTATAAGTAGGTGAACTGAGACTGGGCCTGAGTCTGAGGATGTGAACAGAATGTCACGTGTTGTCATCTCATAATTACGGTAATTATGACATGGAGTGAAAACAGCAGCAATTTACCATAAATGCTTGTCAGTACATTCAGTTCACTTTAACCATATTTCACAGACAATGTAATTATCAAATTATATATATATAGATGTACTGAGGTCCTATTTAAGTGGGTCAAAAACCCTCCTTAATGCAACTAATGGCATTGAATATATAATTAAAATGCTGCATTTTCATTTAATTGCAAATAACATATTAAGTGCATGAAAACATTGCATTCAGTTTGCACTTAGGTAAGTTCAACCAAAAATGTCAATTCTGTCATTACTCACTCAGATGACTTTCGTTCATCTTCGGATACAAAAGAAGATCTTTTTGATGAAATCTGACAGATTTCTGTCCTTCCATTGACAGCTACGCAACTGACACTTTGACGCTTCAAAAAGTTGATAAAGAGATCGTAAATCTAAATGTATAGATTAAATTTAGGCTTATATTCACATTTAAACATTGAATGAAAAAGAAAATAAACCTCATTGGTTCTTGCAGAAGCTCAAACGTGATGCGTGACACGAGAATGAAGTTATAAATTACAAAAATATGTTATAAAATATGTAAATTACAGTATTAAAAAACAGTTATTTTAAATTGTAATAATATTTCACAATATTATGTTTTTTGTTGTTTGGTTTGTTTTTATCAAATGGTAGAAGCCTTGGTTAGCATAAGACACTTAAATTAAAATTAAAAAAAGGAACCCAAACCTTTTGACCAGGACTAGTGCACAAGTCATAAGTGCGTTTATGATGCTTTATAGTTATTGTTGCTTTACAGCAGTTGTTATAAACTATAAGGAAAAGGGCTGCATTAAAAAAATTATCTATGATCATATGATCTATGCATGACACATTTTCACATTGACAGATAGTGTGTGTGTGTGTGTGTGTGTGTGTGTGTGTGTGTGTGTGTGTGTGTTTGTGTGTGTGTGTGTGTGTGTGTGTGTGTGTGTGTGTGTGTGTGTTTGTGTGTGTGTGTGTGTGTGTGTGTGTGTGTGTGTGTGTGTGTGTGTGTGTGTGTGTGTGTTTGTGTGTGTGTGTGTGTGTGTGTGTGTGTGTGTGTGTGTGTGTGTTAACTCACTGGTTCTCGCTGAAGCTCAAATGTGATGCGTAACACGAGAATGAACCTCATTGGTTCTTGCTAAAGCTCAAACGTGATGCGTAACACGAGAATGTATGGAAGTAAAATAATGTCAAATGTTTTTGAAATAAAAAGCCTGTTGAATTGCACTACTAACCATGCTTGCATTTTAATGCATTGTATTTTTAGGGCTTGCATTTTTATGGGCTGAAATTCAACATGGTTGAATATTTAAGCTGTGAATATTTCAATTAAAACATTTCAAACACATTTTCATTATTAAAAATTCAATAATCCATATTCACCATTCATATTTCACTTCCAAAATATTCAAACTGTTTAAAAATACAACCTATAATATTCAACAGGCAATTTTCGGTCCATTTTATTTCGCTTTGCAAATTCGCTTCCACAAATTCAGTGGTTCAAATTCGACAGTAAATTCAACATTGACGTCCAGGAACTGCAGGAAAAGCAGTAGATTACCGAGCATACTCTCCATCTGCTGTTAGTCGACCTCACCAGCAGGGGGTGCAAAAGCGCGTGTTGTTGACGAAGACCAGAAAAATTAGAGCAAGTCATTCATTCATAAAACTCATTTACAGCAATGTAAGTTTATTTGTGATTATTATGACGGCTGTTTTTGTTAAATTCGGTGCCTTCACGGTTACTTTTCCTGTGTAGCCTACATGCATATTTCTCTACCGTGAACGAGATCATGATGTTATTCCCCGATGCGGATATACAGATCCAATGTTAAATTTTTGAGGTTGACATATATTTCTCTTGGTTGTTTAGTTGCCTTAACTTTATATTGTGTCGATGTGCTGCATGCAGGGTATTAGGGTTTCCCGCAATACTTCAGGATTCCCCTGCTGGACATATACAACGCTTAACGTAGCTTAATGGACTAGTGATGTAAAAGTCCAAACTGCAGATGGACTCAGAATAACGCGCACAGCTGAGCGTTTCCCAGTGATAGACTGGCATAAAGATGGCTTGATGTTGGACATTCGCACATTTAGGGACCGTCTCTAAAGTGTATACGACTTTGGTATACACGTTTCTAACTTCAATAGCATTTGAATAGAACGACTTACAGTCATAAAACCAACTGTAAAGTGTTCATGTAGTGTCAGGCATAATGCTCACCCTTTGGATTTTTGATATTTATTCAAATAAATTTAAGTTTGCTATTAAAGTTAGAAACGTACATGCCAATGTTGTATGCAACTTTAGAGACTGTCCCTAAATGTGCGAATGTCCAATGTCAAGCCAATTTTACATTTAGTCATTTAGCAGACGCTTTTATCCAAAGCGATTTACAGTTAAACTAACAATAGGAGGACAACAATATGCAAGTGCTATGATCCCAGTTTAAGCTAATGCAATACACGTTGGCATTTTAGGACTTGGACTTATATATATATATATATATATATATATATATATATATATATATATATATATATATATATATATATATATATATATATATTTATAGAGAGAGAGAGAGAGAGAGAGAGAGAGAGAGAGAAAGAGAGAGAGAGAGAGAGAGAGAGAGAAAGAGAGAGAGAGAGAGAGAGAGAGAGCGAGAGAGAGAGAGAGAGAGAGAGAGAATAGAATAGAATAGAAAGTGTTAGTATTAATTGATCAAGTGTTGATTTTATGCCAGTATATCACGAAACGCTCAGCATGAAACTTTGCACGTAAAGTTTACAGTCTGAGTCCATCTTCTTGCCTGTAGCCTATAGTAGCCTACAGCCTACATCCCCAATAAGGTGCAAGATTGGTCTTTTATATCACTGTATGTGTTAAGCGTTTTGTCCCCAACGGAAAGGGAATCCTTGAGTATGAGGTATTGAGGGAAACCGATAATAATCCTGTTCATGGTAGAGAAAGCTGATGACATGTAGAATACACAGGGAAAGTAACAATGAAGTTATTGAATGAAACATAAACACAGCTTTTGTGTGTTTATCATCTTTTCCGCATATACTGTCACAGATAATCATTTCCATTTTATGAATGAATGTCTTCGTCAACAACACGCGCTTTTGCACCATCTGATGGTGAGGTCGACTAACAGCAGATGGAGAGTATGCTCGGCAATCTACTGCTTTTCCTGCAGTTCCTGGACGTCAATGTTGAATTTACTGTCGAATTTCAATCACTGAATTTGTGGAAGCGAATTTGCAAAGCGAAATAAAATGGACCGAAAATTGCCTGTTGAATATTATTGGTTGTATTTTTAAACAGTTTGAATATTTTGGAAATGAAATATGAATGGTGAATATGGATTATTGAATTTTTAATAATGAAAATGTGTTTGAAATGTTTTTAATTGAAATATTCACAGCTTAAATATTCAACCCTGTTGAATTTCAGCCCATAAAAATGCAAGCCCTAAAAATACAATGCATTAAAATGCAATCATGGTTAATGCAGTGCCTATTTTTTTTTTCAAGTAGTGCAATTCAACAGGCTTTTTATTTCAAAAACATTTGACATTATTTTACTTCCATAAGAATGAACCTCATTGGTTCTTGCTAAAGTTCAAACCTGATGCGTAACATGAGAATGAACCTCATTGGTTCTCGCTAAAGCTCAAACGTGATGCGTAACACGAGAATGAAGCTCATTGGTTCTTGCTAAAGTTCAAACCTGATGCGTAACACGAGAATGAACCTCATTGGTTCTTGCTAAAGCTCAAATGTGATGCGTAACGCGAGAATGAACCTCATTGGTTCTTGCAGAAGCTCAAACGTGATGCGTAACACGAGAATGAACCTCATTGGTTCTTGCTAAAGCTCAAACGTGATGCGTAACACGAGAATGAACCTCATTGGTTCTTGCAGAAGCTCAAACGTGATGCGTAACACGAGAATGAACCTCATTGGTTCTTGCAGAAGCTCAAACGTGATGCGTAACACGAGAATGAACCTCATTGGTTCTTGCTAAAGCTCAAACGTGATGCGTAACACGAGAATTAACCTCATTGGTTCTTGCAGAAGCTCAAACGTTATGCGTAACACGAGAATGAACCTCATTGGTTCTTGCTAAAGCTCAAACGTGATGCGTAACACGAGAATGAACCTCATTGGTACTCGCTAAAGCTCAAACGTGATGCGTAACATGAGAATGAACCTCATTGGTTCTCGCACGTCAAGGGAAAATGCTTGAGCTTCCTTTTACCACAACTGATGTGTGAGTTAATTAATGTTTATATGTGAATAAAAGCCTAAATTAAATCTGTTAATCATATAAAGCGATCGTGTCTCTCCAGAAAAATTCGACTAAAGCAATCAACTATCCCTTTAAGTTAATTTATCTCCGTAATAAGCACTCTTTTTAAAAGTATGCTAAAGTGTACTTCTTTATCAGAAGTTTTCGTTTTCAGTGGCAAGCCCTGTGTTGACCTGTGAAGCGTTTTATTGGAACATATAGCAAAGCACTAGCACTAGATGATCTTTCTTGAGTTTATCCTTGTATATTTGCTATATAATCAGCCATTTATGAAACAGTAGTGTTTTAGTGGTTTATTTCCTCCTCGAGATTAGAATCTGTTTTTTATGGTTGCCATAGTTCAAACAACCGTGTGCTGTTTGGTTCTTACCAAGCAGAACAGTATAGGACAAGCCCATGTACGAGAAGCAATTATATCCACTTGCATGTTCACTACGTTCCAAATAGATTAATTATGACAGATTTGGCCAAAATACAGCATGCACTGAATAGTAAACGGACGGCACTCCACTGCATGGAAGAAAAATCTGTGCATTTCAGTGGATGCGTTATAACGTGGGCTTGTGTTTCCTAAAACAGGACTTTAGTGGCCAAAAACAATCTTAAGGGGAGCAGTCTCAGTGTTTTCATTGTTTTTCTTCTGCTGAGTTGAGGTGAGTGGTGTTTTGCTTTCTGGCCAACACCCGGCGTTCCTGAGGTTGGTTAGGTGTGCTGATCCGATGGCACATGGATACACACACAGACTGCTGACTGGACCTTACGAAACGTTTCACTGCTGAAAGGTACGGGACGGGTTACTGCCAAACCTCAAGAATACAGGCAAACATTTAGACGTGCTGCAGAACTAGCCGATAATACACTCTCTGGTTATTATTAGCCTTCCCAGCCCCTCCCATATCAGTAATGACAGGAAATTGCGCAGGACGCTTCATTATACAGGGAGGAGATTGAATTCAAGGTGAATACGCGACCTGTGAGATTACAAACCTTTGTGAAAACATAATTTAGGACCCGTTTTAGTCATACAGCATTTATATGAGCTCGCCACATAGCAAGTGCATGCGCCATGTGTCATTTCTGAAATTCACGGTAATTCATGACTTAAGGATCAAGTTGGGAGCAAGATGGATGAGTTCAATTACTCCAGTGTTTTCCTCATTTGGTAAAGCCGCTGAACAAACACCTGGACATTTGTTGCTGAATTCACTGTCTTGAAATCTGCTTTTATTTATTTTTTCATGTATTAAATGTGACTCTTGTGGTATATATAAATAATGTGTATAATGTTACATAAGATTTCTATTAAAAAAATGCAAAGAATCCTGCAAAAATCAAATGTATCACAGTTTCATCAAAATCTGAAGCAGCACAGCTGTTTTCAACATTGATAATAATCATAAATGTTTCTTGAGCAGCAAATCATCATATTAGAATGATTTCTGAAGGATCGTCTGACACTGAAGACTGGAGTAATGACGCTGGAATAAATGACAGTATTAAAAAACGTCTCGGTTACGTATGTAACCCTAGTTCCCTGATAGGGAACGAGACGCTGCGTCAAGCTGTGGGAACGCCTCTGCGTGTGTGCGTCATGAAGCACGTATGGAATCAGTCCAATGGAGAGACGGAACGTCATAGGCGGGTGACGTCATCGACCAGGAAACTATAAAGCACCCCCAAAACACAAGCGCGACAGCTTCTGATAGGCCTGAAGGAAGCGCTAACGGGCATGCTGGGAGTATGGCAGAACGACGCAGCGTCTCGTTCCCTATCAGGGAACTAGGGTTACATACGTAACCGAGACGTTCCCTTTCAAGGGAACTCGAGCTGCGTCAAGCTGTGGGAACGCCCATACCCACGTCGCCATAGGAGCAAATGACCGTCATGTGGGAACTAGCGCACAGAGGACGAGAGCACCTGCGCCCCAGGAGTGGAACTCAAGTCCAATTCGTAGAACTTTACAAATGTATGCGGTGAGGACCACCCAGCCGCATCACAAACATCACTCAGCGATACTCCTGACAATAATGCCTTAGAGGCAGCCATACTCCTAGTAGAGTGGGCTCGTACAGCCAAAGGTGAAGGCTGACCAGCCGACTCATAAGCAAGTGAGATGGCCTCAACCACCCACTTGCTCATTCTCTGTTTAGACACGGGACACCCCTTCCTGGGTGGCCCAAAGCACACAAATAACTGTTCTGATTTCCTCCACAGGGCAGCTCTGTGGACATAAGCGTCTAACGCCCTAACAGGGCAGAGAAGGTTAAGTTTCTCCTGATCTGATGACACGAAAGGAGGAGGATAGAAAGCCTGCAGCACTGTAGGTCTAACAGCATTAGTAGGGACCTTAGGGACATTACCTGGTCTAGGGTATAGAAAAGCCTTAACCATACCAGGCGAAAACTCCAGGCACGAGGGTGCAACCGACAGAGCCTGCAAATCTCCGATTCTTTTAACTGAGGATATTGCAAGCAGAAAGAGAGTCTTATATGTGAGGAATTTCTCAGAAACTTCCTCAATAGGTTCAAAGGGGGCCAAAGAGAGGCCCTCTAATACAATGGACAAATCCCAAGATCACCCTCATGCGAACTGCAGGCCTCAGCCTCAAAGTACCACGAAGGAAGCGAGTTATAAGTGGGTGTCTCCCAAGAGAAACTCCACTGAAAGGGACATGGTAAGCAGCTAGTGCCGCCACATACACCTTTAGTGTGGAGGGGGATAACCCTGCAGAGAAACGCTCCTGCAGGAACTCCAGCACTGCACCCACTGGGCCGTTAACTGGGTCCTGCCGGTGTTCTGCACACCAAGAAGTGAAAAGTTTCCACTTCAGGGCATATAACTTCCTCGTGGACGGAGCTCTGGAGTGAAGGATGGTCTCAACAACCTCAGTTGAGAGACCAGTTTCTATGAGCTGGGCCCCCTCAGAGGCCAAGCCCACAGTTTCCACAACTCTGGGCGGGGGTGAAATATCGTACCGCCCTCCTGAGAGAGTAGATCCCTCCTGATCGGAATCTCCAAGGGAGAGCCGTCCAGAAGAGATATTAGGTCCGTGAACCGTACTCGGGCCGGCCAGAACGGGGCTACTAGAAGTAGGCTGACCCCGTCCCAGCGAACCCTCTCCAGAACTCCTGGTAGCAGAGCAATCGGGGGAAAAGCATACAGACGTGACCTCGGCCACGGCTGTACCAGAGCGTCCAACCCCAGAGGGGCTGGCTGACTGATGGAGAACCACAGATGACAGTGCGTTGTCTCCTTGGAAGCGAATAGGTCCACCTCGGCGCGACCGAAACTCAACCAAAGGAGCTCCACCACCTCGGGGTGGAGCCTCCATTCCCCCGGCCTCGGCCCCTGCCTCGACAGGGAGTCTGCTACCACATTCAGATAACCAGGAAGATACATAGCTCTCAGAGACTGTAATCTCCCCTGGGACCACAGGAGGATCTGACGGGCCAACTTGTAAAGTGGATGCGACCGCAGGCCCCCCTGATGATTTATATACGAGACCACCGACATGTTGTCTGACTGAACTAGCACGTGATGACCTCTGAGGTCTGCTAGGAAGTGTTTCAAACCTTGGAACACCGCCAACATCTCTAGACAATTTATATGCCATAATAGATGATGGTCCTGCCACAGACCTTGGGCTGGACGACCACTCATGACCGCCCCCCACCCTGTGAGGGAAGCATCCGTCGTTAGCGTTACGCGACGACAAAGAGCCCCCAACACAGGCCCCTTGGATAGGAACCAGGTTTCTTTCCACATGACCAGAGCACGAAGGCAGCGCCGCGTGACTTTGATCGTGCGGAGGGGATTTCCCCTCAGGGAGAATCCCCTGGTCCGGAGCCACCACTGCAGTGGTCTCATGTACAGCAGGCCGCAAGGTATAACGTTGGACGCTGCTGCCATCAGACCCAACAGTCTCTGAAACTGTTTTACAGTGAGTAGCTGGCCTATCTTTACTTGTTTCACGGCTGCGAGAATCGAAGCGATGCGGGTCGGGGAGAGCCGCGCCCGCATCGAGACCGAATCCCAAACGACGCCCAAAGAAAGCGGTCTTCTGAGAAGGAGATAGCACACTTTTCTTCGCGTTCAGCCTTAACCCCAACTTTCTTTTTTTTTTTCCAACTTTCAACATCTCGATGCCGAACCGCCATCTGCTCCGTCTGAGCTAAAATCAACCAATCGTCGATGTAATTGAGGATACGAATGCCCTGAAGCCTCAGGGGCACTAGAGCTGCATATATGCATTTCGTGAAAGTGCGGGGAGATAAAGCTAGGCCAAATGGAAGAACCTTGTACTGGTACGCCTCGCCCCCGAAGGTGAACCTCAGGAACTTCCTGTGCTGTGGAAGGATGGAAATATGGAAGTACGCGTCCTTCAGATCTATCGTGACAAACCAGTCCTCGGATCTGATTTGTGCCACAATCTGCTTGATAGTGAGCATCTTGAATTTTAGCTTCCCTACCGCGCGATTCAACAGGCGCAGATCTAAAATTGGACGCAACCCCCCATCCTTCTTTGGAACGATCAAATATCGGCTGTAAAAACCCGACTCCAAACTGGGAGGAGGAACCCGTTCTATAGCCTCCTTCTGAAGGAGCGCTTTCACCTCTCGTTCCATTACCAGAGCCTGCTCGGGGCCCACCACTGTGGGCAGAACCCCTCTGAATTTTGGTGGACGACACCTGAATTGGATAGCATAACCTTTTTCTACTATGTGCAGAACCCACTGAGATATTTTTGAAAGGTTTTTTCACTCTGCCAGAAATACTACTAAGGGTACCAGTCTCTCGAGACTGGCCTCTGGTGTAACTTGAGCAGCAAACGCAGCGCCCTGTAACGGCGCACCGGCAGGGAACGACTGGCTTAACTGCTCTGAGTCAGGACTTCTTCTTTGCCGAAGCCTTCTTGGCCATAATAACTGTCCTCAGATCAGTTTTGCCAGAAGACTTCGGCTGAGAGTGCCGCGTCTGGTCCCACTGTTTGGAAGGGGGAGCGCGAGACGCGACACTCTGCTTCTGTTGCGCCCTATGTGAGGAGCTGACTGACGGCCTGGACTGCTCCCGCCCAGCAGTACCGGGGACATGAATTTTAAGAGGCATAAATTTCTGAAACGCTGCTGATTGTTTCTTCTCTTCCTGAAATCTATCTATGACAGTATTCACAGAATCACCGAACAGACCTTGAGGAGAGAGAGGAGCGTCTAAAAGAAAAGCTTTATCTTTTTCTTTCATGCCAGAGAGATTTAACCATAGATGTCTCTCTGCGGCCACCAGGGCTGCCATAGTACGGCCCATTAGCTTGGCCGACTCCTTGGTGGCGCGCAGAGATAAATCTGCAGCCTGACGCAGTTCGCGAACTACATCAGTGCTGACCTCTTGAGAAACACTCATGTCCTTTAATAGGTCAGCCTGGTATGCCTGCAAGATGGACATAGTATGCAGGCACGCCGAGGCTTGACCGGCCGCCGAATACGCCTTACCCACTAAAGCAGACGTACTTCTGAGGGGTTTAGAGGGTAAAAGTGGTGCTTTAAAAGAAGATGCAGCTTCAGCAGAAAGGTGACTAGCAAGCGCCTCTTCTGCTTTAGGCATCGCCCCATAACCGTGAGATTTAGCCCCCACGATATTCGAATAAGTGGACGTTTGAGGGCTAAAAACACGATAAGAGACCGGCTTTTTCCACGATCTCGAAACCTCTGTGTGTAAATCAGGAAAAAAGGGCAAGCACCGGCGTGGAGGTTGGGAACGGGAAGGCAAAAATCTCTCATCTAGTTTAGATTTTTCTCTAGACTCCTGCCTAACAGCTGGCCACTCGATGCTTAATTTAGAAACAGCACGAGTGAGCACCTCCATAAGCTCCTCACTTTCGGGAGAGCGAGATGGCGAATCATCGACATCTCCCGCATCCAGACTAACAACATCCAGATCCTCAGAACTGGATAGTTGCAGTACTGGGGCCTCAGTTCGGGGGGAAGAAACCGCAGAGCGTGCTTCCGAACCCGAGACTGAGGCACTGGTAAGGGCTGTTATAGGGCAAAGCCCGTCTCAAGCCCCGCTGTTAGATCCATCTGCGATCCCCACATTGACGTCGGCGCTCAGCCTCGGCATGAGCGGGACCCGATCCGCGGGGATCGCGAACCGAACCACTCTCCTCAAAGAGTGATCGGCGGGAGCGGAGCGTTCTAAGAGGCAAACGCTCGCAATGCTCACAATCAGCCCCCTCGAGAGCTGACTGGGCATGCTGCACTCCCAAACAAACAACACATAAGCTGTGTGTATCCCCGCCCGTTAAATAGCGCGAGCAGGGAGGAACACACTTCTTAAATTGCTGTTCGCTCGCCATTGTCTCTCAATATAATATATATATATATATATAGTTTTTTGAAATAGTGAAACTCCTGCTTAGTGACACACAAAAACACTTGAGACAGATCCACATATAGCACTTACTGAAGGCATAGAAGCTGTCGCGCTTGTGTTTTGGGGGTGCTTTATAGTTTCATGGTCGATGACGTCACCCGCCTATGACGTTCCGTCTCTCCATTGGACTGATTCCATACGTGCTTCATGACGCACACACGCAGAGGCGTTCCCACAGCTTGACGCAGCTCGAGTTCCCTTGAAAGGGAACAGTTATTTTAAATTGTAATAATATTTCACAATATTATGTTTTTTATTGTTTGGTTTGTTTTTATCAAATGGTAGAAGCCTTGGTTAGCATAAGACACTTAAATTAAAATAAAAAAAAGGAACCCAAACCTTTTGACCAGACTAGTGCACAAGTCATAAGTGCGTTTATGATGCTTTATAGTTATTGTTGCTTTACAGCAGTTGTTATAAACTATAAGGAAAAGGGCTGCATTAAAAAAATTATCTATGATCATATGATCTATGCATGACACATTTTCAC
>JAPDVR010000017.1:3429958-3464958 GCA_026230005.1 Gila orcuttii | reverse complement strand
GACGCAGCTTAGTATTCATTGCCATTTGACATTAATAATGTTAAATTATGGCCTAAAGAATTCCCGAGGGAAAGTCATGCTGTCAGCGAGGAATGCGGAAGTTGTCCATAATGCTTAGCAGGGGATTTCCATACCTGTCCAGTACAAACCCTGATACTAATGACCTCACATTCTTCACAGATGAACATGGACGTGGCTCTGCATATCAAGGCATGAGTTTCATCTCAGACTTATTAGCCAAAAAGCCCCCTTTATAATGACATGTCACTAATTCAAAAGCAAGCAGTGGTTCGAGTGCGCCAGATAGGAAATGTATTCATGCAATGCAACATTTGTTTTGCCGTAATGAGTCGACGTGTTTCTCTCAAGCCCATTAATAATAAAGTCTATATATTTTTTTTTAAGTTGGGCTTATTAAGAATGCATTTTTGTCCTGTTCCTCCACTTTGATCTCAAGGTCATAACTTCGTCATTACAACCTGGACTGACGTGTCCATCGCTCTACCGTCTCTTGGCCCAGACGTGCTTCCATCCCTCATCCAGCCTCCCAGTGTCTCCCATGTGTCATCCTCATGCCATTGACCTATAATTTCATTCTTCCAGGAGTTCCTTTTCATCCCATGCATGGAAAATGATAAATGATTCTCGATCTCATTGAATTTGTAAAGGAAGGCTGCACTATAAACAGTCCTCTGACAAGAGAAAACACCAGGTGATTTATGTCAGGCATCACGGCCTGCGCTTTCCTCAATAACGCAGAGGTATGGTTTCCATTCGCCGGGAATTTATTTTCTCTCTTCTCCGTCGCTCAGATGATCCAATAGTTGTAAATTTCTCCGGTGTCATCGACAGGTACGAGGGAGAATGGGAGGGAAGTTCCACGACTGAAACGAAAATATTTTGCCAACTCATTGCACTTGTAATAGCACTGGCAAAACAATTCATCTCTGGAAAATAAAGGAAAACTGGAGGGATTGAGTTACTCAGACAGAAACTGCGAGAGAAATGGGGTGGAGAATGGAGAAGGTCTACTTTCAGACCTGGCGGAGGAGCTGGAGGGTGTAGAAACCAAAATTGGACTCTAGGGTGGGGCCATCAAAGGGTCAATAGACGCAGTTGAAACCATTGTTGATCCTGGCAACGGACAGGAGCAATGTCACTACAGGGGAGTCTTCCTTACTGAAGTGGATCAGCAGAGAATAAAACAAAACAGAATTGATAGCCTTTATGGCCCCCAGCGGAGCAACATTTCTTGCCGGGCTCAACGGTGAGCGGCAGTTTGATGACAGAACAGAGCGAGAAGACCGGCATCGTTCTGTAGGTCATCGACTCGCAGCGCTAAATGATTGCACACTCGCTCCTCATTTAGATTTGATCCCGTGTTGGATGCGTCTCGCCGTCTGTTATCCTGATCGCAGGTCTGATAAATATTTGGGAAGGCCTGACGGGTTCTTCGGCGGCGGTGATGCCAGGTGTCTCGTTAATATATTAGATCGCACTAATCCGTTAGCGGATGGGAGTTCATTTTGCATCCTTCTTGCTGTTGCAAGATTAACTTATGGGAAGCACATTTTTACGAAGGCCAAATGCGTATTTTCCCGAATTAATGGTAAATTCAATCAAGTTTTTGTGCATGCAGAGACTTATAATTCCGAAGGGAACTCTGTGAAAAATTATTTTTCGAAGTTGTGAATACAAGAAAATGCTCTTTTCAGTTTTTCTTCTTCAAAATTTCAATGTGTTACTTGAAGTTTCTTTGTAATTATTTGTGAAATTTACTTGCAATTTCTGAGTGAAATTTGTTTCAAAGTAGGCTACACTACCCTTCAAAATATATATTTTTTAAATGTTTTAGAAATATGTCTCTTACGGTTACGAATGCTTTGTTTAAAATACAGTAAAAACAGTGAAATTGTGAAATAGTTTTACGGTTTAAAATAACTGTTTTCTATTTGAATATATTTTAAATATATTTTAAATTTATTTATATCATATATTTTGCAATTTATTCCTGTGATCAAAGCTGAATTTTCAGCATCATTACTCCAGAAACTTCAGAAATCATTATATTATGCTTATTTGCTGCTCAAGAAACATTTATGATTATTATCAATGTTGAAAACTGAAATCAGCTTTGCCATCACAGGAATAAATTACATTTTAAAATATATTAACAGTTATTTTAAATAATAGCCCAGTAATATTTCACAATATTATGATTTTAATGTATTTTCCATCCAATAAATGCATTGAGCACGAGAGACTTCTTTCCAAAACATTAATACATCAAACTTTCTCCCACTTCTCTTCTCCTGAGGTGCTTGGCTTCGACAGCTCGGCCCATAAGACCATTGTGCTCTTATTGAAAGTGACGACTTCCCCCAGACGCCAGTCACATGTGATCGGGGCTGATCAAACCCGTCCCGCCATCATTAGCCGGACAGCTTTGATTTATGCTCTCAAACTCCCGACCTCGACCCCAGAGTCTCCTGACCCTTGCACCCCGTCCTTCTCCTCCCTTTCGTCCCTCCGACCCAAACACTTAGCGAGTCCTCTAATATCATGTGTGCCTCTCCTCAGCTGTTTGTTTTTCTCTCAAGCCGCTTTAGCTTACCTAAATATTTTCTGTGACTTGTAAAAAACGGTATCTGTGTGGATGCCGCTGGTTCTCGGAGGTACGGATGAGGGTCCCGGGCGTAAACATAAACACTGGGCCCGGTTGTTTGGCCAAGACTGGGCCGTTTTGAGTGAAGAGGAAACTCGCGCCCCTCCTGAAGATTGACGTGTAAATATTGCCCCAGCTCTATGGCACCCCTGAGGTTTTGAAGAGTGTCTGTTAGGCTAACTGGTGTTGATGCTCATCACAGGCAGTTGTGCTGAAACCCAGGGTTTTGTTTTGTTTTTTCTTTTGGAGAACGGCCGGGCCACTTCCTTCTGATGGCTGACTTTAATGAAGTGTTGCAAGTTGATCGTAATGGAGGGTGCAGTCATGCAGAAAATCTGGACAAGTCATTTTGAACTGAGTCTACGAGCGAATTAATTTTACAAACAATTCTATAGTGCAACACACTTTAAAGTGACTCCAATTTAAACCTTCCCTGCCTGGTGGCTTTTTTTTTTAAATAAGAATAGGCGGGGAAAATTTGTTTTAACAATCTTTGAGTGTGTGAATAACACAAATAATAATCATGATTTTAAGTGGTGCTTGCTAAGGTATCAGTGAGACCATTAATGTGTAATTGTTCATGTTATGAAAGTATTAACGTACCCCTCATTTTATCCATTAAAACTCACCTTTGATCACCAAAATGACATATTTAAAAGTTTTTTCCTTAAAATAGCTTGAATGTAACTCGACACCCTTGCCTCATTTAGTATACGAGGTTATATGAATATGCAAATGAGCCCCGCCTCCACTCACTCACTCAGCTCAGAGATCCACTCGTTGACGATCACACGTTGATCTGATTGGTTACAAGGTAGTTTGTGACGTCAGAAACACCAGCGACTTCAAACCGTGTTTTTGAGAGTATCTTTGGTTCACTGCAGTTTTAAGGAGAAAATAAAAATACCACATAGACATATAAACAACATTAAAAGCTTGATTTTCACCACAGAGGGACTTTAAGGATTTGGCATGTAATTCATCCCACACTGTTTTTGCACTTTTGTGATATTTTAATAATATATACACTACCTTTAAAAAAAAAGAAAAAAATGTATCCATAAAATGAATTCAGCAATGACACATTCAATTGTTCAAAAGTGATAGTAAATATATATTTATAATGTTACAAAACAGTTTTAAAGAACAGTTTTCAACATTGATAATAAATATTTCTTGAGCAGCAAATAAGCATATTTTAATGATTTCTGAAGGATCATGTGACACTGAAGACTGGAGTAATGATGCTGAAAATTCAGCTTTCATCAAAGGAATAAATTACATTTTAACATATATTACAAAAAGAACATAATATTACACAATATTAGTGTTTACTGTATTTTTAACAAACAAATGCACCCATGCATTTCAAAAACATTGTCTTACTAACCCCAAACTTTTGAAAGATAGTTACTATTATTATTAATATTATTACTACTACTATTATTGTTGTTGTTGTTGTTGACATTTATTTATATTTACAGTGCAGTATTGCATCATTTAAAGTGTATTTATCAGCGTTTTATCACGTGACTTGTACTGCAAACATAGATGCCATAAAAAACTCAATCTCAGAAGCACTTGCCTGTAATAACATTTTGCCAGTCTTTAATTTCCAAGGATATATTTTCCCCCTCGTCCTGATGTGGGCCAGGGAGGATGCATTGCCCTGTGGGGTGCTGGAAAAACACTTGCTGTTCTGGGTGCGATTCTGGGTTCCTGAGCAAGCATTGCAAAAAACAGCATCAGCTCAACTGAAGCCAACTGTCGGGATCTTTTTTTGGCATTTTATTTAGCCTAGGAAAGTGAAATTAAGTGGAATTCTCCAAAAATACACATCCTATTTGAATTTAGTTTAACTACACAATGAAAATAAAAGTCTTCCACAACTGCACAACCTAAATCACTTTGAGTAACCAAATGCTGGCCTAAAGCGACCTTTCCTTGAAAAATTCTCTTAATGGACCTCTACAGTGAATAGGTATGTTTAAAACTTTTTTTTTTTTTTTTTCATTTTGATTTAGGTTCAGTATGTCTTTGTGGTTGCAGAAGACTTACGACATTGAGAGGTTACCATAACAAAACCCTTCAAAAGGGGACATTGAGATTTGTCTGTGTTTTCCAAATTAAGTACCTGAACATTTGCATGACGTTACTACAATCAAGATGGTAAAGCCATCACCAGAGATTTCGCTTGGACATTCAGTTTATCATATATGAGCATTTGAGTGTGTTTGAAAGAGGAACATATGAGGATAAAACACAGAAGTAAATCAACATTTGCAAGGCCGACAACAAACAATTTGTGAATCTTCACAACTAAAGCCATTACAGACACCACACCTGCAGCTTCATGTAGTTTGCAAAGCATTTGGTATTGTGGTAAATCCACAGTGTTTAATCTTCAAAATTCCCCATCCTTTTGTCTTCATACAACCACTAATACCTCATTGAAAATGGCACATGGCAATCAATCAAAAAATATTCTTGTCTGCCATTAGATGGTATCAGGTGATGTCTTGGCCTGTGCTGCCTTCCGGGAGGCAAAGTAAAGAACTGGAAACCTGAATATGTGAGGATATTTAGGATTTTTTTTTATTTTTTTTTTACGTTTTATCATAAACATTTACATTAGCTTATGCATAACTACTTCCAAAAACCATAAATGAGGTGCAGTGGTGCCCAACATTTGGTGTGTGGAGTCTCTAGAGCAACCTAAATTAAAAGAGATACTCGGCCCATTGGTGTTAACCCAGGTAAGCATGACTTTAGCAGAAACGAGAAAAAAAAATGTATTACAGTAAATCTAATAAATGGAAAGAAGGTAGCCTGTGGTTGGGAGTATGGTCCAGGTTGCAGTCCAGCCAGGTCAGATTTCACCACCACAGACTTGTTATCCTACTGCATGTCTGAATATGCCTACTAGACCCAGACATTTGTTCTTTTTTATTTTCACAGGATTTGCAGAAACCTTTAACCATTTGTCAAGGGGGAAAAATTAAGCCTGTCAAGGTCACACTTAAGAAGAAGAGGTTTTGATCCTTATTTTTAGTGGATTAAGAAGCTGTAAACATTTTATTTGTGTTGTTGTTTCATTTTTGTCTCTTAACTGTGATCCCCTTTTTGAACAGATCTGAGCTGAAATGTTGTAATATATTAATGCTTTGAAATACAGTCCTATAGTTGGTCTGACACTGAAAATGCACAAAAGTATAAAAAAAAGTTAAAGAAGTTTAGGTTTACTGTCAAACAAATGTACTGAACAATACATTTATTCTAATGTAAGGGTGTAAACACACTTGTAGTTCGATTCTCTTTCTTCGGTTCCATGATCCTGAACAAAAAAGAAAATGATCCATTTAGTCCTGGTTCATTTAGTGTTCATTTTTAACACCGAACCTTAAGATGCAAAACAAATGGCTTTTATAAATTATAAAGACATCCAAGAAATGTATGAGATCAAGTTTATCAGGCTCATGTTTTGGCCTGCACAGAGTCCAGATTTGAACCCTATAGTGAATATTTGGTCTTGTATTAAACTCAAACTAACTGGGAGACATTTTTCAACTACTCACGAACAGTTTCAAGCCATTAACATTGAGTTGAAGAACACTGGCTCTTCTTCCTGTAAAAATCTGTCTGCAAGTCTACCCGCACAGCTTAAACGTTTAAAGAAGACAAAAGAAAAAGGCTATCCTGTACTAAATTATTAATTACCTAAGGTATTTGTGCAATCCTTGCGAATTTCCTAGATTTGTGGTTGAACTGGTAAACTGTGCCCCATTTTCTTTGGCTTGGTCCATTTTTCCCCCATGGATTGTATGACAAGAAGAACCAGGTGCATTTTGTCCTTTTTAGGGTCACATCTTGTGACATCACTTCCTGTTTTTGGTTTGTTTAGATGTCTTTGGTCCATCTGTTATTTCAGTCAAACCACACCATAGTTCGTTTGGAAGCGGACCGAGTCCCACTTTTTCAAGGGTCTTGGTCCACTTGTTGGTGCGCATCAGTGTTCGGATGGCAGCATTCTCACTTATTCAAATGAAGCGCACTAACAGAGCAATCACACCAGAGTTCATTTTAATCAAACCAAACCTGCCAAGTATGAACACCACCCTAAAATTGATAGCAAATCCATATGTCTACACTCCAAAACATTTGGGGCAAATATGGACAAACCCACTGATTGGTTTATTGACCCAAACATGGGTTGAAACATGAGTGTAACCCAGCTGTGTTCCAAATTTGAAGTTGATATCACAAAAACCGAGCCTGCTATATGCATTTATTGTGAGGTATGTACCATCTGAATGTTTAGTGAAGGAGAATGTGCCTGAATTTGAATTGAGCAAACGGGATGCACAACTGTAATCTGAACTTGCATTCAAATGCAATGAAATTTAAAGACAATTGAATAAAGCAATTATATAATTGTCTTTAAATTTCATTGATCTTAAAGTCATGTGCTATATATATATATATATATATATATATATATATATATATATATATATATATATATATATATAGCACATGACTTTAAGATCAATGAAATTTAAAGACAATTATATAATTGCTTTATTCATATATATATATATATATATTAAAATTGTTTATAAAGCACACAATGTTCACCATATATATATATATATATATATATATATATATATATATATATATATATATATATATATATATATATATATGTATAAATATTCAGGTAACTTTATAAAAAATTTGAATAAAATGGGTCAATAAAATGTAAGTTAAGTTAATTAACTACAATTTAACTACATCAAATGTGAGTTAAGTTGTATTTAATTAACTTAACTTACATTTTATGGACCCAAAATGATGATGTCAATATTTCTTTTTATAAAGTTACCTGACTTTTTTTTTTAATATATACATGGTGAACATTGTGTGATTTATAGCACAATTTTAATCAGTTTTGGTGACTGATTAATCCTTTAAAATTGAGATAAGCATCAGGTCAGCAAAAAAAATATTGGGGAGTCAATAGTGTCAGGATTATGTCTGTCTTTGGCTACGTTCACACTGCAGGCTGAAACGACCCAATTCCGATTTTTTTGCCCCTATGCGACCTGTATCTGATCTTTTCATGACAGTCTGAACGACACAGATCCGATCTTTTCAAATGCGACCCAGGCCACTTGGGTATGTGGTCCAAATCCGATATGTATCCGATCTTTTGAAATGTGACTTAAATCTGAACGGCCAGGTCACATGTATCCGACCCGCACGTCATTGATATGTGACAAACGTCATAATTCTGTGTTGAAGTAGGCGGGAATGAGAAGATAAACAACAACTATGGCGGACGATGCTGAGACCAGTCAATGGAAGGGAAGCGAGGTTTCTGATTTAATTAATATTTGGGGGGACAGCTCTATTCAGGCCATGTTTAGCTACTTCCCCAAACAACAAGTGACGTCGTTGACCGTTGAGTACTCTTCTGCGCATGCGGGTCACTTCTGGGTCATTTCATGTTCACGTTCACGTTCACACAGGAGATCACAAAAGGTCGCATTTAATTGGAAATGTGAACGGCCTTGCAAAAAAATCTGATTTTTAAAAAAAATCGGAATTGAGCATTAAGCCCCTGCAGTGTGAATGAGGCCTATGAATCTGTTTTCCTGTGTCTCCCCCCTCTCTGTATTTTGGTTTGGTCCTGTTTCCCAGTTTTCCCGCTCCTCGTCATTCCTGAGTTATAGCACCTGTGTCTTGTCATCTTCATGTCACTCATCTGTGTCTTCATTATGTTCCCTTATTTGCCCTTGTATATATACCCGGTGTTCTCCCTCATTCCTCGTCCATTCTCGCTTGTGGCAATACATTTGTAGCATTTATAGTATACGTTTTGCATAGTGTGTGTTGTGGTTCCTGCGTTCTGTTCATTAAAAATCCTGTTACCTGTTCATCCTCGTTTTCCTCGTGATTCATCCACCACGCACCGTGACAATGCATAATTTGTCAAAACTTATGATATAATTATAGTTATATTAGGTTTTAATTTTCCAAAAAAAAAAATCAGAAATCATAAAATTCCTTTTTCTATCATTCCATTTCAACTTCCTGAGGAGTTTGACCAGTTCCGACATTCTCAGTTTTGTCCGACCCAGTTGTCTAGTAAACAAGCATAAATCCTGAGCAGAGAGACAATTATTCACCATAAGTATCCGGAAGGCAAGAGGCTTATTGTGAAATGACTAATGTTTCACATTTCTCTTTCTGATTGAAGTGAAATGTAGCGCTGCTTCACACCTCCCCAACTCTTTACCAAAGTGTGGTCGTAATCCCAGATTATTATCTAAACAAGTGTAATGGCTGCCATTATCTGGTGGAAATATTTGCTGTCTCTTTCTCATAATTCTCCATCGCTCAGTAATACTTTCTGGGGGTTTGCCTTCTGTACAATGTCTTCCAAGTCTGTGTCAAAATTGTTTTGTGAACAAAAAGGGGTTTGGTTTCTGTGTGTGTGTGTGTGTGTGTGTGTGTGTGTGTGTGTGTGTGTGTGTGTGTGTGTGTGTGTGTGTGTGTGTGTGTGTGTGCGTGTGTGTCAAGCCTGGTTGCTGAAGCATGACTCAACAAGGGTTTACAAAATATTTCCATGAAAGCCATTGCAAAATAAACCAGTAGCTCAGTAGAAGACTTTCAGTCACACAGAAGCAAGCATGGGATACAGTACTAGGACATTAAATATTTATGTACCAGATCAAAATCAGCCTCACAACACAAACCAAATGTTCTGATTTTAAAACCAAGAGTGTGAAAGAGAATAAATAAACACTTCCTTTATGAATACCACACTCATTTGTCTATTTACAATATAGAACAAAGTATGCATACATAAAACTCACATCCCACGATACATGCTTCTGTTCAATAAAGAGTTTCTTATCTCAGCATTAGCCAACAGTTTTTGAGTGAATATGAGAAACAGCAGTTCTCAGGAAAGATCTGGAAAGATCATAGGCCTATACAAGATTTCATGGATCCTGAATCCAGTCTATAATATCATTAAAGGGATCGTTCACCCAAAAATGAACATTCGCTATTAATGTATTCCCCTTCAGGTCATCCGAGATGTAGGTGTATTTTTGTATTCAGTAGAACAGTAAGGAAGATTTCAGCTGAAACTGTAGTCCTTGATGATTCATATAATGCAAGTCAAAGGCTACCGTCAGTTTGAGGGTCAAAATTATATATACAGGCAAAACTAAATTAATACTCGTGGCTCCTGATGTTACATTGAGGTCTTATGAAGTGAAACAATCGGTCTTTGCAAGAAACTGAGCATCATGTACAACATTATTACCTGTAATTCACAGCTTCAGCAAACAGTCCTGAGTGCGTTCATTACAGTCTGGAGTGCCAGCTTTCTGTCACATGATGACGTATGGCTGGAAATTGTTTTAAATGTATTGAACTTTTATTGAAAATTTCCAACAACACTAAATATTTTGTAAAACCAGAAAATTCATTTGGAATGTAAAGACAATCAGAGGGATTTTAAAGATGAAAATATGCACTGTATGTAATCACAATATTAACAACCCCAAATTCAACTCTGTGAAGAGCATGTGAGTTGGTGTATACTTTGTGCTTCCTGTTTCTGAGGTCATGTGACTTAAGGTTTGTTTGTTTTTTTTAGTGTGTTTGGTTTGTTTGTTTGTTTGTTTGTTTCTAGGTTTTTTTTTTTTTTTACCAAAGTTAAGAAGATGGGACATGGGAAATTCTATATACCCATTTTTAGTTACATTATATTTTAACCAACGCTATCTCACGACCAATTCGTACGAATTTGTACGAGTGATTAAAAGGTGGCAAATTCGTACGGATTCATAAAACCTCACTCGTACAAATTTGTTCGATTTGTCTAAACCCATGTGATGGGTAGGTTTAGGGGCGGGGTCAGGGGTAGGTCATTCGTACGAATTCATAAGAATTGGGCAACTCGTAAAATATGTACGATTTAGCAAAAATCGTACTAATTTGTACGAGTGAGGTTGTATGTATTCGTACGAATTAGCCACCTCGTAAAATTCGTACGAATTGCCGTGAGATAGGGTTGATTTTAACACTATGTCTATATATATACAGTCTATATATGCACCTCATATGAGGCAGTACTACAAAAGAAACAATGTATACATCGACAAATTCATAAATTAACGAATGATTTAGCACAAATGTGGGGTAAAAATTCCACACAGTCAAGCATGCATTGTCTCTTACAGTATTTGACATCTCTCTTTAATGCCAATGCCCCTGTGTTCAGTTAGTCGTTTCTCTTTCATCCACCAAAATTATCCAGCAAAAACCTTATAATTAAAGATTAGAGTTGATCTTGTTTAAGCAGCTATTATTGTTAAGCAGCCAAATGAGACAGTACTTTGCAATTTCTCAAGAGTAGGCCCATGTTTACATGTGTTTAGTAAATTAGAAGTGTATTAGCATGTGTAAGGTGTGTCTGAGTCTGGATTGATGTACAGACCTGAGCAGAACATAATTAAAGGCTGCTCAGTTACTCAGTGAAATGTGCCAATGTCTAGGCTTGTAATTTAGGCTTGTTTTTATTTAATCTTTTTTTCTTCTAAGCAAATTCAGGTCACCAACACAAACCCTCGGAAATTTGAGCAAACGGGATGCACAACTGTAATCTGAACTTGCATTCAAATGCAATGAAATTTAAAGACAATTGAATAAAGCAATTATATAATTGTCTTTAAATTTCATTGATCTTAAAGTCATGTGCTATATATATATAACTTCTTGGACGGAAACTTCTTGAAATGAGCATGCAGGGCTGGAGGAACTTTCCCCAACATCCCCTTCTCCACACTTCTGGAGACATACACAAACGCTCTAGAAAAATGAATGCCTATTTTGAAAGTCATTTATGGGAATCCCCGAAATTGCTCCTAATAGGTCTGGCTGCAGTGTACCTGTCATTCTGTGGCTCAGTATCTGAGTCCTGGGTGAAACGGCATGGGCCAAAACCTGCCTGAGAAATCCAACAGAATGTAATGCTGCCTAACAGGTATATGAGAAGAATCTAACATATCATTTCATACCCTGATTATAAAAAAAAGTGTAAAAAAAGAAAATTGATATATTGATATATATATATATATATATATATATATATATATATATATATATATATATATATATATATATATATATATAATTTAGTTAAATAATATAATAAATAAATATTTGCATATATATACTGTGTTTATAATGTATACATAATTTATATTTTATATAAATATTTTAATATGTAAATAACACATTTTTCTTAAATATATACATGCATGCATGTGTATTTATATATACAAAATAATTATACATATATATATATATATATATATATATATATATATGTTATGTATATATATATTATATATATATATATATACATAATTGTTTGGAATGTAAAGTTAAATGGTAAATCAATTTTAGTTTTTGCAATTTTTTCTTTAATCATGGTATGAAATGATGTGTACATACATTTGTATAATAAATAATATAAATGATAACAATATTTTACGTTTGGTTAAAGAATAGTCTGAAACCTAAAAATGTATTGTGAATGAAAAAAACAAAAACATTGCCCATAACTAAGTCTAAAGAGGACATAACATAATATATATATATATATATATATATATATATATATATATATATATATATATATATATATATATATATATATATATATATATATATATATATATATATATATATATATATATATAAATATCTTATTTATATATATATATATATATATATATATATATATATAAATATCTTATTTATAAAAAAAAATATAAAAAAAATCCATTTGTTTCTTAGGCTCCAACCAATGTAATGACAGTATATATATATATATATATATATATATATATATATATATATATATATATATATAGGATCTTTGAAAGGATTTTACATCAATGTGAAATATATACACTGTAGATAAAAAAATTAAGTTGTAAATACATTTTACAAGAAAATACTATTTCAGTCTTTTCTATTTCAAAAATGTCAGTTTAATTCAATGTGTTATTGGCCATTTTTTGTGAATTATTTGAGAAATTTACAGTGAAAATGGTTTTAAAATAAATCCAATTTTGTTTCAGTGTATTGTTACAGTAGTTGCGCATTTAAAAGAATACAATACATTTGCTGCAAAGAAGTTTAATTGAGTAGTTACTCAACATTTTGTCTTCTGATTCCAGGGGATTAGGGAAGTGTACTGTTTAGTTACATTACCGGTCAATTTAAGTCCCATTTGTATACATTTCAGTCGCAGAATACTCTGGCAAACAGGGTTATAGTTGCTTCAGCAACATACAGTCATGGAACTTGTCAGAATGTTTTTGGCCCACCAAAGCCTGCGGTATTGAACACAAGCATGTCTCTATTTATGTTTTCCCTCTTCCTATACGTAAATACTGGCTATACGTGATATATATTTATGGATTGACAAAGATGGAAAATGTTCTTCATCCATACAACAACTTTTAGTAAAAACATCATGCTGACATTTTTTGACCAACAACAGCCAATGAAGTGAAAGGTTGAGCTGTTTTTTTTTTTTTTTTTTTTTGGCATGGCATGTTAGTGGTTAATTTCATGGAACTGAGGTCTTTTAGACCAAAAGTCTGCTGAATGTCTCTTTTGGAAATATTATGTTCTGTGTCAGCATTCGTTATAGTGCAGTGGGAAAATGTTCTGTGGTAATCTGATTGTTAAAACAAAAAAAGTTGCTCTGAAACTATTGTCTGACTTGAGCAGTTAATGACAAATTATAAATGCGAGTCAAACCAGGGCTTTTATGAAAATATATAATCTTGTAAACCTTATAAATATTTCTCCTTTATCTTAACTGGTGGTGCATGGTATGAAACATGCTGAAAAAAAAAAAGATTTTTCAAATTTGCAAATAAAACAAATTTGATTATATAGCTATTTCAGTACATCAACATTTCAAGTCACACTAATGTGTTACTTGCTGTTTATTTATTTTTTAATTAAGTTAATCTGAAAAAAAAAAGTTTCTGCTAAATGAATAAATGGAGCTCATGAATATTGTAATTAGTACAAATACTATTTGGTAACTGAAAACTGACACTCAACTTTACAGTAATGCAAGATGTGAATGGGAACTGTCCTTTCTTAACAAGAGTTTAACAAATGCATGCATGTACATGTTCAAATAAATGAATTTGGAGTTGCACCAGAGAACAAAGTCTGTCCTGCCGACGCTCCTCTGGCTCCTGCTCTGTTCTTGTGTTTGATGAATGAGGCTTTCACACGGCTGGTTTGTGCTGGCGCTAGATCATCTCTGATCCGCAGGACACCAAGCCGATGAGAGACTAAACTGCATTTTAAAGGAAACTAACATCATGATTTAGATGCTCAAACCTGCAGTATGGCTTCGTATAGATCCTGTCAGTTAGCAATATATAGTCTCCATATCCACACAATTAGAGCAGTTTCCTTTAACAACTGTCATGTTGCTTCAAAGAAGGATGAGGAGGAAAGAGAGAGTAATTGTAAGTAAAAGGGAGTGTTTCCAGGAGGAGGCTGATCTTTCTGCTGTGGGGGTTTCAGGAATCATTTCCACTGCCATGGTCATACACACACTCTCTGCCATGGTCATACACACACTCTCTGCCATGGTCATACACACACTCTCTGCCATGGTCATACACACACTCTCTGCCACTGATCCACAGTCAGCTTCATGCTTTCAGCATTAGAGTTTCAGTTGGGTAGCTGATCTGAGGTCGGTATAATGCAGAAAAAAATAATGTGTGTATATACTGTATAAATCGTACGTTTTTATTGTAAAATCTAAAGTGTTTTATTTATATTTCATAATCATACATATTACATTAAATAGTATATAATATATAAATATAAAAATGTACGCAAATATATATAAACGTCTCTTTAGATGCTACTTGTTCAGTTGTTTTAAACTTGTATTTTGCATTATGACAAATTTATTATAATAATTTATCATTTATTTACATAATATTTTATAAAAAACTAATTTATTATAATAATTTATTTGGACCATTTAATTAATTTATTTATTTGTAATGTCATTACATTGGTTGAGGATAAGAAACAAATGGATTTTTTGTTGAGAAAAAATATATTTTACTTAAGTTTTTATTTTATATATAAAAAAATACATATATAATTGTTTTATATTTTATAGTCTTACATATTATATTTTATTCACTTGTTCACTTGTTTTGTTCTTGTACGTTGCACAATGTGGTTCTTTTTTATATCTGCTATATATTTTTTGACATGACACTATTTGAAAAGCCTTTCACTAGCATGTTCAAGTTCACAGAGAAGCTGTGAGATACACCGCGTCCCACATCTCACACCTGACCTTCTACTTCCGGTTCCTTTCACACCCTCCCACGTGTTTGACCTTTGACCTCAGGAGCTCTATAATGAGCTCATTTGTACTACAATACTGAGGCCCCATCAAATAGCCACAGCGAGCGATGATAAAAAGAAACTTTTGTCTCTTTCTTTTTCCCAAGCTTCCTGAATATTGTCATTGAATTTGCTACGTTTTGTTCCCATTCATGTTTTATACCCCTCATAAAAGTTGCACTTAGAAAAAAAGAAGAAAAAAAAGAATCAGTTCCAACAGCGGCACTAAAATCGTAATAAATCACCGGAACTATGAGTCACAATGAAAAGTGGGTAAGGTCTTCATTTAAAAAGCCTGATTTCTACTGCTTTCCATGTACAGGATCTGCTGACACACACGCTTATATACCCAAACTATCCTTCCTTCCTGTAAGCAGGTTATCAGCGTTCAAATGACTGTTAGACATGAACTAGGTGGACACTATTAGGCCCGAAGCCAAAGAGAGAGGTGCCACATAATGAAACCACGTTGATACACAATGTAATTGGTAACAGCAACAGAGCTGTGGAAACCGCAGATCCGCGTACCCAGACACCGCCGAACTGTGTTAATGAAAATAAATGGGAAGTTTGATTCGGGACCCGGAGAGAAGAAGAAAAATGTGTGCTTTTCCTCCAAGCCCATTTGCTGCTAATTAGAAAACATGTCACTGATTTGAACTGGTGTAAACACTGGCACATCTGACTTTCATTACAATAAAGAAATCAAATAAACTCTGAGCCAGAAGGAACAGTAGTAACTCCACGCTTCATTACAATGCAACATGGCCGACTCTACATCATGAAGTACTTAGTACTTCTAATTACCAACCTGAACCCTTTCGGTTTCGCCACCATAAATATACAGATTGGAAAAATATTTCCACTTGTGTCGACGCAAGTCTTCGCTGTAAAGAACACGTCCCGAAAGTTACAGATCAGAGATCCACAATACTTTACAAGCGCCTTGCAGCCTCTGATCATGCCAACGTCTGATAATATCGACCGTAAAATCAACAGGGTTCACACTCCCAAAGCATCAAACAGTGAGTCCTGCACATCACCAAATGTACACTAAAAAATCTTAAATCATTATATTTTGTATAAAGGGGAGAGGGGAAAAAAAACTTGAGCGTGAGTTTTGCCAGTTCAACATTAGACAAATAAATTGAATAAACAGTAAATTAAGTTTAGATTGCTAAAATAATAATTATTTTGTTTATTTTTTTTTATTTCACAAATTGTCCAAGGTGACCCTTTGCATCTTTTAGCTACATGACAGTTGCTTTCCTCTTTTCATCAGTTTTTAGTTTGTGTGGCTGTTTTTTTCTTCATGCATTAAAATAGCTTGAATGCAACTCTACACCCTTGCTTCATTTAGTAGCCTATACGTGGATCATGGATATGCTAATGAGCCCCGCCTCCACTCACTCACTCACTCACGCCAGCGCAGAGATTCACTCGACCAACTTACTGAGGGAAACGCTGCACAATAGTATCGCTCTTTACAACGTTGGACACATAACGGTATTTAATATTATTAGCCTTTTTAATTAGATATGTTATCAGAGAGCTAATAATGCGTTGCTAATGTTACACAAACCATGTTTCTCCTTAAAACTGCAGTGAACCAAAGAAAGTCTCAAAAACACCGTTTGAAATCGCTGGTGTTTCTAAAGTCACAAACTACAGATCAACGTAAAGCCGACGGGCTTTAGCATATCATTACGAGCGAATTAGCAGGGGAGTCTTCAGAGATGCCAGGTTATACTGGTATATTTTTCTGTTGATATGAAAAATCGGGTAGATGTATCAATATAGCGGGTGTCTGATGTGTATTACGATGTTATGATGATGAACTAAAGCCTTTTCTCTTCTGAGTTGTTCAAAGCGTTTCTGATGATTGTTAAAAGGCAGACTGAGATAGCGAACGGGAAATACTCAGCAATGGTGTTGACTTATATATTAAAAACATCACGTATATAAATAAACAACATTAAAAACTTGATTTTCACCACAGGGGGACTTTAAATTGTAATACTGTTTCACAACATTACTGTTTTTACTGTATTTTTGATTCAGCCTTACATTCAGCATAATAAATCTTACCGACATGGAAATTATATTTATAATACATTTTTTTTTTATTCCAAAGGTTTCTTTCTGTTAACAACAATGAGGTTATTGGCTGTTTTAGCATGAAGGGGCTGAAGGCACCTTTGGCGTGTACATAGTCACATGTAGGTTTCCTGATTAAACATCATATTTGAAACCTGCTGGGAATAAGAAAGAGCTGCTATACCCAAATATATTTCTCAGATTCAGAATCCCTCAACACTATGTACTGACCTTGGCAGTGTAGTTGCATTTATTCCCAAAAATGTGACTTCATTGAAGTTTATTCTAATAGCAGAAACTAGTGGTTGGGTTCAGCTTTGCTTTTGAAGGGCACTGGTTTGGCTGTGATTTTTTTGCAAATAATGGCAAATCTTACATCAGCCACACCCAGTCATTATAAAATGACTAATCTGACTATGTATTACAATAAAGTCTGGTACAGATTAGAGCACATGCAGCATTTGACACATGTGTGTATGAAGCCAAGTTGCATTTCACAGCATTAAGCGTCTCTGCCACATTTTCAAATACAAATTCAGGAGTGACGGAGATATACACTGAAAATGTCTCGGTTACGTATGTAACCCTCGTTCCCTGAGTAGGGAACGGAGACGTTACGTCGGATGACGACGAAATGGGGTTTCGCTTAGAAAGCCTATCAGCTTTGAGTATTACAAAACGAGCCAATGGCAAAGAAATGCCATGGGTCTGCGGAATTTGCATGACGTAACTCCACCCCACCTCGTGGGTATAAAAGGAGGAAGTCCGCAACAGCAGTTTATGTTTCTTCGCTGAGGAGCCAAGACTGAGCTCAGGCGATCCCCGCGGTACAGCGGAAAGTGGCAGGCAGACGTAACGTCTCCGTTCCCTACTCAGGGAACGAGGGTTACATACGTAACCGAGACGTTCCCTTTCGTTGTCACTCCGAGTTACGTCGGATGACGACGAAATGGGGTTACCAGTCTAATCACGCCACCTTCTCAGCTGTCTTCCAGTGCCCTGCGTAAATCAAGGTCCCTGTCATAGACTGGACGAAGGACTCCATTTAACACAGGAATACCAAGGTACACTGGGAAGCATATCCCAAGCTAGGGGAAGTATGCAATTAATGCCAACCCAGAGGGGGGGGACTTAGAGAATACACATATGACCCGAAGGAAACATATGGAGAACACTGGGGTGTCCAGCCGCAGGTGGAATATTTCAACCCCAGGGGTGGCAAGGTGGCTTGCCAAGGGAAAGACACATGCTCAGAGAGGCTTACAGTGGAAATACACATGTGGGGGTCGCTCAGGGGAGGGACCATGCACACGGGAGGCACCTAGCCGACGCGCAGGCAATAGACACTGGCGCCGACGTCAGGAGTGCTGGAGGAACTCAGGGCTTTCGGGGAAGCTCACCTGAGGAGAATATCGCACGTATCCAGTCCGTGGAGTGGAGTGGCGAGCAAGCGAAGACACCTGAGCGGGTCCGGTACTAGCTAGTTGAAGCGAGTACATGAGAGGACACTGGCTCCACTCGGAGATTATAGAATCTGGCGAATGTGTTAGGTGTCGCCCAGCCTGCAGCTCTGCAGATGTCTGTTAGCGAGGCGCCATGCGCTAGAGCCCAAGAGGATGCCACACTCCGGGTGGAGTGGGCCGTCACACCAAGGGGGCACGGTCGACCTTGCTGCTGGTAACCCAAGGCAATGGCGTCCACTATCCAGTGAGACAACCTTTGCTTGGAGAGAGCCTTTCCCTTCAGCTTCTCACCATAACAGACAAAGAGCTGGTCTGAGGTCCTGAAACACCGCGTCCTGTCTACATAGGCGCGAAGAGCGCGTACTGGACAGAGCAGTGCCAAGGCTGGGTCTGCCTCCTCCGGGGGCAGCACTTGCAGGTTCACCACCTGGTCCCGAAAGGGAGTGGTAGGAACCTTGGGCACATATCCGGGCCGGGGTCTCAGGATCACGTGAGAGAAAGCCGGACCGAATTCCAGGCACGCTTCGTCGACGGAGAATGCGTGCAGGTCCCCTACCCTCTTGATGGAGGCCAGTGCAACCAGGAGCGCTGTCTTCATTGACAGGAACTTAAGCTCAACTGATTGCAGGGGCTCAAAGGGAGCACTCTTCAGGGCAGTTAGAACCACTGAGAGGTCCCAAGAGGGAACGAGAGGAGGACGAGGAGGATTTAGTCTCCTCGCTCCTCTCAGGAACCTGATGACCAGGTCGTGCTTCCCTACCGACTTACCTTCGACAAGGTCATGGTGTGCGGCAATGGCGGCAACATAGACCTTAAGGGTGGAGGGAGACAGCCTTCGCTCCAACCCTTGCTGAAGGAAGGAAAGCACAACGCTGATCGAGCATCTCCGGGGGTCTTCTCGGTGAGAAGAGCACCAGTCGACGAAGAGGTTCCACTTCAACGCATAGACGTGTCTCGTGGACGACGCTCTAGCGGAAGTGATGGTAGCCGCCACCGTAGGTGGAAGGGTACTCAAACCTACCTCGAGCCGTCCAGGAGCCACACGTGGAGGCTCCAGAGATCGGGGCGAGGGTGCCACAGGGTGCCCCGTCCCTGAGAAAGAAGGTCCTTCCTCAGAGGAATGGGCCAGGGAGGTGCTGTCGCGAGGAGTGCAAGTTCGGGGAACCAGGTCCGGCCGGGCCAATACGGCGCGACCAAAATGACCTGCTCCTCGTCCTCCCTGACCTTGCGCAAGGTCTGCGCAAGAAGGCTCACTGGGGGAAACGCATATTTGCGGCCCGGCGGCCAGCTGTGCGCCAGTGCATCCGTGCCGAGCGTGCCCTCGGTCAGGGAAAAATACAGGGCGCAATGGGTCGAGTCGTGAGAGGCAAACAGATCTATCTGTGCGTCCCCGAACTGGTCCCAAATCAGCTGAACCGACTGGGGATGGAGTCGCCATTCTCCAGGGAGGGGCTGAAGCCGTGAGAGCTCGTCGGCTGCACAGTTCAGGGCTCCGGGAATGAAGATGACTCGAAGCGACCTCAGATGCTTCTGACTCCATAGAAGGAGGTGGCGGGCGAGTTGTGACATACGGCGGGAGCGTAGACCACCTTGATGGTTGATGTACGCTACAGTAGCGGTATTGTCTGAGCGGACTAGTACGTGTTGACCCCTGAGCAACGCCCGGAAGCGGTGCAGGGCAAGGCGTACTGCCAACAACTCGAGGCAATTGACATGCCATAGCCGCTGGGGTCCTGTCCAGGAGCCCGCAGCAGCATGTCCATTGCACATGGCGCCCCAGCCCGTGGTGGAGGCATCCGTGGAGACCACAACATGCCGGGAAGCTCGTTCCAGGGGGACACCCGCCCTGAGAAAACTGAGGTTCGACCACGGGGTGAGGAACTGACGGCAGGTCGGAGTAACTGGTACCCGGAGCGTGCCTTGATGCCATGCCCACCTCGGGACTCGGTCGCGAAGCCAAAGCTGAAGCGGTCTCATATGAAGCAATCCGAGCGGCGTGACCGCGGCTGCAGATGCCATATGCCCCAGGAGCCTCTGAAAATGTTTCAGTGGAACCGCATTCTTGCTCCTGAGATGTCTCAGGCAAGTCAGCAGTGACTGCGCGCGCTCGCTCGTAAGCTGCGCGGACATGGCGACCGAGTCGATGTCCATACCGAGAAAAGAGATCCTCTGCACGGGGCAAAGTTTCCTCTTCTCCCAGTTGACCCGAAGGCCCAGACGAGCTAGGTGCCGGAGCACTAGGTCCCTGTGTTCGCAAACCTGAACTCGAGAGTGAGCTAGGATCAGCCAGTCGTCGATATAACTCAGGATGCGAACCCCGTGTTCCCGAAGGGGAACAAGGGCAGCCTCGACGACCTTCGTGAAGGTGCGAGGAGACAGGGCTAGCCCGAAAGGGAGAACCGCGTACTGGTATGCCTGCCCCTCGAAAGCAAACCGTAGGAACGGTCTGTGTCGAGGAAGAATGGAGACATGAAAGTAGGCGTCCTTCAGGTCGATCGCTGCAAACCAATCCTGGGGCCGCACGCATTCGAGAACGCGTTTGGCGGAGAGCATCTTGAACGGCAGCCTGTGAAGGGAGCTGTTCAGCACGCGCAAGTCCAGGATTGGCCGTAACCCACCGGTTTTCTTGGGGACAATGAAGTAGGGGCTGTAGAACCCGGACCTCATCTCGGCTCGAGGGACAGTCTCGTTGCACCCTTCGCCAGCAGGGTGGCAATCTCTGCTCTCATGATGGGGGCATTGCCACCGACCAAAGTGGAGCGGACTCCCCTGAAGCGGGGAGGAGACCGTGCGAACTGAATCGCATAGCCGAGCCTGATGGTGCGCGCGATCCAGCGGGACAGACGGGGAAGCTCTAACCAGGCTCCCAGGAACTGAACCAGCGGGATCAAGCGGACGACAGGCGTCCCCCCGGAGGGGCAGCGAAGCGGAGTAACTGGCCCAGACGTGGACGGCATAGCGGCCCGGTGTGGGGGCACAGTTAGCAACCGCGCCCTGACAGAGGGGGCCAGGGGAGGACCAGACTGGTCGTCCCGCGGGGGCCTGCTCTGCCAGGGGTCTGGCGACAGAGGGGGACAGGGGCGACGCGGTCCGTGGACGGCACGCCCTGTCAACCGCCTCTGGGACAGAGGGGGACGAGGAGAGCACGGCTTGTGGGCGGCGCTCTGTGTCGCCCGAGAACTCTGTGAGCTCAGGGAAGAGAGGATCGTTTCTGTCTTTAACCACTTTAGGGTGCTGCCCACCCGTGGGTGAGCAGCGGGGAGCGGAGAACAAAAGATTCTCCCCCGGCCCTCCACCGGGGGAAGGAGTGGTCCTGCTACCATCTCCTGAAAAACGACCATCTTCCCTGAGCAGCCCGTCTCAGGAGCGCCGCTTGGCCCGGCGTTTAGCGGGGGGCGGGGCGGGAGAGGGCTGTGGTGCCTTCTTACGGCTTCCTCCGCGACCGGCCCGGGGTGGAGGCTGCTGCGTGGGCCGGGCGGGAGGGGCGGGAGCCGCAGGAGGGCGCCCTCGGCGGGAAACAGGACGAGGCGTCTGCCCGGTCGGCTGGGTGGAGGCAGCAGCTGGCCGGCGGGGCAGAATGTGTTTTATGGCCTCGGTCTGTTTCTGGGCGGTTGAAAACTGTTGGGCAAAATCTTCAACCGCACCGCCGAAGAGGCCGGCCTGGGACAAGGGGGCGTTAAGCAGACGGGTCCGCTCCGCGTCCCGCATGTCAGCCAGGTTCAGCCAGAGATGTCTCTCCTGGACCACGGCTGTGGACATCACCAGACCCAGGGAGCGCGCGGTAACCTTCGTCGCCCGGAGAGCAAGGTCGGTCGCGGCGCGCAGCTCATTGAAGAGCCCTGGGTCTGTCCTACCCTCGTCCATGTCTCTGAGCATCTGGGCCTGGTAGACCTGCAGAGTGGCCATAGCATGCAGTGACGCAGCCGCCTGTCCCGCCGCTCTGTAAGACTTCGCCACCAAGGTCGACGAAAATCTACAGGCTTTGGATGGGTGCTTAGGCTCGCCACGAGAAGAAGCACTCTGAGGACATAGTTGCATGGCAACAGAGCGTTCAACCGGGGGGAGCCCAGTGTACCCACGGGCGGCTGCATCATCAAGGGGAGGAAAGGCGGATGAGGTCACCGAGCGGTCACGGGAAGACAACGGGGTCTTCCAGGACTTCGAGATCTCATCATGCACATCCGGGAAGAAAGGTATTGGGGTTTGCCGAGGACGAGGGTCGGCGGCCTTACCCAAAAACCAATCGTCCAGCCGCGAGCGCTCAGGACAGGGTGGAGGCCTCCACTCAAGCCCGATGCTCGCGGCTGCCCGGGAAAGCATGGCCGTCATCTCCGGATCAGACTCGAGCACAGCCGTATGCACACCGGAAGGTGGCAGCTGTGACGAGCCCTCACTTCCAGAAGAATCAAACCCACCTAGTGATGCAGCAACAGACATGGCATCATCCTCTGTAGCTTCAACCGAAACACGCGGGCCACCAGAGGGTAGACCCGCGGGAATCGGCAGTTCGCTAGCGGGCACCGTCATTGAAGAGGGGGGCTGGGGTCGCGGACACATAGTCGGCGCCTTGTTCCAGACCGTCACCCTCAGGTCACCCTGGCCACCAGCCGCAGGGCGGGGGGTGGATGAGGGGACTCTCACTCTTGCGAGTTCACTGAGTCTCGACCATAATGACGCGATGGTCATGTTCCCACAGAGAAAACATGAGTCATCCACGAGCGCTGCTCTAGCATGATCAATGCCCAAACATACCAAGCAGCGCTCGTGCCCATCAGAGTCCGATACCAATCTGCCGCAACCAGAAGTACACGGGCGAGGCATCTTTAAAAAGACGTGCCGCGTGTAAGCTCTTTTAGTGAGAAAACTCAAGTGTTGAAGCGCCCGGGGAGAAACGCGCCGACTGGCAAATCACTGCAGCAGATCAGCAGGAAGCACGCTCTCGCCGTAGATCGCCGTCACACCAACACTCGAGGCACTCGTTCGTGAAGCTGACAATTCAGAGATGGCTTGTGGAGAGAAGAATAAACTTGGCTCCGAAGCGAAAACATAAACTGCTGTTGCGGACTTCCTCCTTTTATACCCACGAGGTGGGGTGGAGTTACGTCATGCAAATTCCGCAGACCCATGGCATTTCTTTGCCATTGGCTCGTTTTGTAATACTCGAAGCTGATAGGCTTTCTAAGTGAAACCCCATTTCGTCGTCATCCGACGTAACTCGGAGTGACAACGAAAGGGAACTTCCTTTTACAATGCCTAGTAACATTGATTTCCTTGATCCACCGATCATAAGTGTGAACAAAACCATTATATATAAGGTGTGCAATTAGCCTGCCTTGTTGGTAGAAACTATTTAGCCCACCAGTGTCCACAAAAAACAATATTTGTCAGTGGCACAGGGAGTAAGGTGTGTTGCAGATACGTTTAAGATGAGTTAGAACTAAAGTTCAAATCCACCTTTTCCCGAACTCGTTCTGCTCCCTTTTCCCATCGCATATCAAATTGGAAAAGCATTTATTTTCAATAAAATGTGAAAAGTGAAATTAAAGTACATAATTGTTCTTTAATAATAAAGTGTTTATTGGGTAGGTGTCATGACAGACTGATGGAAGCAAGTGCAGTATAACTCGTTTATTGAAGGTTGAACAGAGAAGAATCTAACACAGGCAAACAGGTAAGTGACGCAGGAACTCCGATGGTCCGATGGTAGGTGAAGAAGCAGAGGTGCGGTGATGAGTGTCCAATAAGCGATAATGTCCATAAAATCCACAGAACGAAAACCGGAACAAGGAAGGCAAGAGACTGGAACGCGACAGGAAACACAGACACACCGGGAAACCACATACAACGATCTGACAGGGAAGATGAGAAATTGGTGAGTATAAATACACATGATCTGACAAGCTGCAGCTGGTGAGAGGGATAATGAGTGGATGGGTGATGAGTGCTAATGAGCGGAACGCCCATCTAATCAGCGCGCTGACATATAACAACAGAAACACGAGACAAGGAGAAAACGTAGGATTTACCAACCGTGACAGTACCCCCTTCCCTAGGAACGCCTCCTGGCGTTCCCAGACTCCCTTACCTGCCGATTGTAATCATCGATAAGGGAGTGATCCAGGATGTCTCTAGCCGGTACCCAACTTCTCTCCTCCGGACCGTAACCTTCCCAGTCCACCAAGTACTGGAATCCGCGTCCCCTCCGTCTAGAGTCCAGAACACGATTGACCGAATAAGTAGGCTCCCCGTCTACGAGGCGCGGCGGGGGGGGAACCGGGACTGGCGGATTAATGCGAGCAAAAAATACGGGCTTAATTTTGGAAACATGAAATACGGGATGAATCCTCCTGTACACTGGAGGAAGATTGAGACGGACTGTCACTGGACTAATGATTTTAGTGACAGAGAACGGGCCAATGAATTTCGGTGCGAGCTTATTCGAAACGGAGCGGAGAGGAATGTCCTTGGTAGAAAGCCACACTTTGGAACCGACGACGTATACGGGAGGCCTTCGCCGGTGGCGATCGGCTTTGGCCTTGGTGCGTGCCCCCACTTGGAGTAGAGTCTCACGGGCTCTAGTCCAAGTGCGGTGACACCTCTGGACGAAGGCGTGGGCGGAGGGGACCGCGACTTCGGATTCCAGACTAGGAAAAATTGGTGGCTGGTAACCTACACTACACTCAAATGGTGATAGGCCCGTGGATGACACTGGCAACGTGTTGTTGGCGTACTCCACCATAGACAATTGCTGACTCCAGGAGGAAGGATTCTTGGACACTAAACATCGCAACGTTCTCTCCAAATCTTGGTTGGCTCGCTCAGTTTGACCATTGCTCTGGGGATGGAACCCAGAGGACAGACTGACAGTCGCCCCCAGAAGTTTACAAAACTCTCGCCAAAATTTGGACACAAATTGGGGTCCTCTGTCAGAAACCACGTCTATCGGGAGGCCATGAAGCCGAAAGACGTGGTCAACGACAACCACCGCTGTCTCCTTGGCTGAAGGTAATTTGGGCAAGGGAATGAAATGGGCCGCCTTCGAGAACCGGTCCACCACGGTCACCAAATCTAGCGCGATATGGGACCAGGGTCTCGAAGGCACCGGCAGCGGTTGGAGTAACCCATCTGGAGGTTGATTGGAAGTCTTACCCGTGGCACAAACTGAGCAAGCCAATACAAAACTGCGAACGTCACGAGCCATGAGAGGCCACCAGAATCGTTGCTTAACCAAAAACATAGTACGATTGACTCCTGGATGACAAGCCACATTGGAACAATGACCCCACTGAATGACGCTGGACCGTAACCCCTCCGGCACAAACAAACGGTTCGGTGGGCAACGAGTCGGAGGCGTTACCCCTTCTAAGGCCTTCTTGACCTTCGATTCGACCTCCCATGTGAGTGTAGAGATGAATAGATTCTCTGGTAAAATGCACTCGGGAGTAGACGGGCGATCGGAACGGTCAAAAATGCGCGATAAAGAATCGGGTTTGATGTTTTTGGAACCCGGGCGGTACGAAAGAGTAAAGTCAAAACGTCCGAAAAAAAGAGCCCACCGAGCCTGCCTGGAATTAAGTCTTTTAGCAGTGCGAATGTATTCCAGATTCTTGTGGTCGGTCCAGACGATAAAAGGTACCCCTGACCCTTCTAACCAGTGGCGCCACTCCTCCAACGCTAACTTGACTGCCAACAACTCTCTGTTGCCAATGTCATAATTGCTTTCGGCAGGGGATAAACGATGTGAAAAAAACGCACAGGGGTGCATCTTGTCGTCTGAAGGAGAGCGCTGGGATAACACTGCACCTACCCCCACCTCTGACGCATCGACCTCCACCACAAACTGACGTGATGGATCAGGGGTTATCAGGATAGGGGCTGAAACGAAGCAACCCTTCAGTTTGGCAAACGCAGCTTCTGCTGCGTCTGACCACCTGAACGTCGTTCTGGGGGAGGTCAAGGCGGTCAGAGGCGCGGCTAGTCGGCTGAAATTGCGAATAAAACGCCGGTAAAAATTGGCGAACCCCAGAAACCTCAGTAGGGCCTTACGGGAATCTGGACTTGGCCAATTCACCACAGCCTTAACCTTGTCAGGATCCATGCGCATTCCCTCAACCGAGATGATGTGACCTAGAAAAGGAACAGACTGTGCATGAAAAACGCATTTCTCCGCCTTGACAAAAAGCCCATTCTCTAGCAACCTCTGAAGCACTTGTCGAACGTGTTGCACGTGTTCCTGGAGAGACGAAGAAAAAATCAATATATCATCCAGGTAGACATATATGAACTGATCGATCATGTCTCGCAACACGTCATTGACAAGTGCTTGGAAGACCGCTGGGGAGTTGGAAAGGCCGAACGGCATAACCAAATATTCAAAGTGCCCCCTAGGGGTGTTAAAAGCGGTCTTCCATTCATCCCCCTCCCTGATGCGGACCAAATGATAAGCATTCCTTAAATCCAGTTTTGTGAAGATAGATGCTCCTTGCAACCTCTCGAAAGCTGAAGACATCAACGGCAAAGGATAAGTATTCTTTACCGTGATGTTGTTCAACCCCCGGTAATCAATACAAGGTCGCAATGATCCATCTTTCTTCCCCACAAAAAAGAACCCCGCCCCCGCTGGAGAAGAGGAAGGGCGGATGAATCCCGTTGCTAGAGAATCAGAAATGTATTTCTCCATGACCTCTCTCTCTGGGACAGAGAGTGAATATAACTTGCCCTTAGGCGGAGACGTACCTGGCAGTAAGTCTATAGCACAGTCATAGGGACGATGCGGAGGAAGAGAATCAGCCCGAGACTTACTGAACACCTCCTTCAGATCCCGATACTCCGTGGGCACGTTTGATAAATCCACAGTCTCCTCCTGTAACACATGAACAGGAACAGACGGACAGGCAGACACAAGACAAGACTTATGACAAAAACTGCTCCATGATGCCACCGATTTGATCTGCCAGTCTATTTTGGGGTTGTGACGGGTGAGCCATGGGTGACCAAGAACGATGGGTGCTAGTGGAGTGTCCAGAATGTAAAAGGAAATAGTCTCAGAATGATTGCCGGATGTGATGAGTGTGATGTCTTCGGTGATCAGTGAAATCGTGGGGAGTCTTTGTCCATTGAGGGCGTGAACGTTGATCTGGTGTGAAAGGGGTTTGAGGGGAATTTGATATCTAAGTGCAAATGAGTGATCCATGAAATTACCTTCCGCCCCTGAGTCCAGTAGTGCCCGACAGTCGTGGAGGTGAGTTGACCATCGGAGTCTTACCGGGAGGAAAGTAGATGTAGATGAGGGCTTCTCGGCAGAGATCCCACCCGACAGTAGCCTCATACTTACTGTCGGGCTGGGCCTTTTAACGGACAGTTGTACGCGAAATGTCCAGTTCCACCGCAGTAAAGGCAAAGGCCCAGGGATCTCCGCCTCTCCTTTTCCTCCCGGGAAAGCCGGGCTCGACCCACCTGCATGGGCTCGTGATCGTAGACGGGGCTGACCGCGCCCCCGCCTCCCGAACGCATTCCCTCGGCACCTCCAGAGGGACGGTCCGATTGAAAACGTCTGATGCCTCGTGATAGACGTGTGTCAACTCTTAGTGCCAGCGCGATCAGATCATTAAGTCCGGTAGGCAGGTCCATGGCGTAAATCTCTCTTTGGACGCGGTCAGCCAGCCCATGCAGGAACATGTCCCACTGCGCCTCCTCGTTCCATTGGCTCTCAGCCGCCAGGGTGCGAAATTCGATAGAATATTCTGATACGGACCTTTCTCCTTGTCGTAATTCGGCCAGCACCCTGGCAGCTTCTCTTCCCGTCGCGGCCCGGTCGAATACCCGCCGCATCTCGTCGGAGAGCCGCTGGAACGAGGAACAGCAGTCGTCTTGGTTAGCCCACACCGCCGTTCCCCATAGCGCCGCTTTCCCCGTCAGAAGCGTCAGAACAAATGCAACCTTGGTCTGTTCCTCTTGAAAGGTTCTAGGTTGCAGAGAAAAGTGCATATCACATCTGGTTAAGAACGCACGACAGTAATTGGGTTCACCTGCATATGGCTCAGGGACTGGTAGACGAGGCTCTGACGGGGATGGGTCCGCTGGTGGTGGTGGGGGAATTGGCGGTGCGGGTGGCGCAGCGGGCATGCGAAGCTGTTGAATCTGTTGGGTGAGCCCGGACACCTGCGCCACTAAAGCCTGAACAGCACGAGCCGTATCGTTGAGATTCTTTTCTTGGATATCCATTCTTTGACTGCTGTTACTCAGAAACGCCTCTAACGATGTGGATGAGTCTCCTGCTGCTCCCATGCTTTGTTGGTCAGATCGTTCTGTCCTGACAGACTGATGGAAGCAAGTGCAGTATAACTCGTTTATTGAAGGTTGAACAGAGAAGAATCTAACACAGGCAAACAGGTAAGTGACGCAGGAACTCCGATGGTCCGATGGTAGGTGAAGAAGCAGAGGTGCGGTGATGAGTGTCCAATAAGCGATAATGTCCATAAAATCCACAGAACGAAAACCGGAACAAGGAAGGCAAGAGACTGGAACGCGACAGGAAACACAGACACACCGGGAAACCACATACAACGATCTGACAGGGAAGATGAGAAATTGGTGAGTATAAATACACATGATCTGACAAGCTGCAGCTGGTGAGAGGGATAATGAGTGGATGGGTGATGAGTGCTAATGAGCGGAACGCCCATCTAATCAGCGCGCTGACATATAACAACAGAAACACGAGACAAGGAGAAAACGTAGGATTTACCAACCGTGACAGTAGGGGTAAGTTTAAATGTATTGCTTTATTGTCCTAATAAGGTGGCATTTATTTAATAAATATAATTATTTACACTCAATATGTTATTATTGCATACTGTTTTATAATGTACTAAAATACTGAGGTGCAAAGAGTATCTAACTACTATTTGCACTTGTTGCAAAGAAAATACTGCTATTTTCACATAGTGTAAATATAATTTATAAACACTGCTTAGTGTAAATAGCCGCTTTGTCATCATGTGACACTGTAGACTGGAGTAATGATGCTGAAAATTCATCTTTGCATCACAGGAATAAATTACATTTTATAATATATTACAATAGAAAACAGTTATTTTAAATTGCAATAATATTTCACATTTTTACAGAATTTTTGATCAAATAAATGCAGCCTAGAGAGAGACTAATTTCAAAAACATAAAACAAAACCCTAATTATTCCAAACGTTTGACCAGTGTTATTAGATGTGGTGTGTGTAAGGTCTGCTTGCACTGGTTTCTCCCCCACAGCTCAGAACTCTTAGACAGGGGCACCGCACTCGCCTGTCAGAGAAAAGTGAAGGTGTCAGTCTCCAGAGCTGTCAGACTCTAGTCAGTCACAGGCTTTAAATTCAACAAACCCCCCATTAGAAAAATACCAACCCCCCTTATGCCCATAACCTCGTTTTTGCAGTCAAGGCGCTCATTCTGAAGCGAAACCCCCCCGGTATTGATTGATACCATTTCTCCACCTTCACCCCAACAAATTGCGATGGTTTGGGGCTTATGGGCATTATGTTTGTGGGGGCCGTGCTGGTATCATACCCAGGTCACCCGGATTGCTTGCAGGCCTGCAGGATTGCTGTTGTTTCTCCATCTCAGTACTGTAACTCAGAGCCAGGGTGGGATTGAAGTCGGGAGAGGTGCAGTCAGGAACGATCAGGCTCAAGGAGTCGAGCTGGTGTTAGGGTTCCCTAAAATACGAAATATGGCTTCACCGAGGTCTTAAGCCGCTGGTAATGGGCTCAAAGCTCCATATGTGTTACTGCGAGAAATGTGAATGGTATTTTAGGTCGATCTCATATAGTTCAATCAAGACACGATTTAGGAAGTTTGGAATTTCACTCAATTTGCCTTCATTTTCACTGATTGGATTCTTTCTCCACTGACCTTCTTTTTTTATCTATCGATCTGATGTGATTGGTTTTGTGTCAACCAACTTGTGCAGGGTAATGCAATTTTTTTTTTGTTTAAGAGTTTTAAAAGACATTTTCCCACTTCATGCATTTCCTATACACTGTAATAAGCAAACAAACAAACAATAAATGATTATCTTTTTTAATTCTAATAAACTACACTTGCCCAATGTATTTGACATCAATCAATCATTCAATCAATCAATCAATCAATCAATCAATCAATCAATCAATCAATCAATCAATCACAATTTTTGGGAGCGAATAAAACAATGGAAGTTTGTTTCCGGCACAGAATATATATATATATATATATATATATATATATATATATATATATATATATATATATATATATATATATATATAGAAGGTAATTGGGCAACTTTTTAATCTCACAATTCTGCATTTATTTCTCAGAATTGCAAGTTTATATCTTACAATTAAAACAAAGTCAGAATAGAAAGATAAAAAGTCACAATTACCTTTTTTAAATTCAGTAATATAAATATAATGTGATTTTAATAGTTTACTGTAACAAAAAAAATACAATAGAAATAATACAATTATGCAAGATTTCATCATTTATGTTTCTGTATTAAATTCTGCAGGAAATAATTTATTGTGATTAACTTGATAAACTAATTGTCATATCATGTGATTTGTTTTTAATATAATTTTATTTTATTAATATATATATATATATATATATATATATATATATATATATATATATATATATATATATATATATATATATAAACAAACATTTTTAAATCTTACTGAATATTTACTTAATATTAAAGATGGGCATCTTTTGCTGGGTCATGTTTGTTTGCATATGAAAATTTTAAGATACATTTTTAAGATTTTAAGATACATTACAGAGATTTTTCCAACAGGTTAAACTGTGATAAAAATATTTAAAAAAAATAAAAAATAAAACAACAAAAAATATTGCTAATTTTTAATTTTAAAATGCCCCTAACCAGTACGTATTGCATTAAATTCTGCAATTAATAATTTTTTGTGATCAATTTGATAATTTCACTGGCACGTCATTTAAAAACATGATCTAATTTAAACATGAATTTTATAGAATATTAATATTCAATATGGTTTTGAATATTTTAATATTACAGCATTAAGATGATTTTCTGATCCTAAAAGCTGGTTTAAACTGGTCTAGCCTAAACTGACATGTGTCCAAAACCCCTGTAAAACTACATCAGCCTGACCAGACTGGAAGACTATCCAGATTATAGGCTGGTTTAAGATGATTTATCAGTGATTTATGCAGAGGAACAAATCACTTTTGGCACATTCATAATGTGTGTGTTTTGAGGTGCAGTCTCAAAAAATCCCCTACCTGAGGTGTCGTGTATCATTGCTCTGATGAAAATAGAAGCACTCCGACACAAGACTGGATTGCGGTGGCATGTTTGTATCACTCGATCTCTCCATACTTCAGACAGACTCAGACCCTCCTGCACATGCAGTCAAAACAGCCCATCAAACTCCATTCATGAGCGCAGAACTCAAACTGGAGTGACAGCAGGAGGAAAGCTGCGATACAGCGTCTCATACACTCAACACTGGCTATTACAACAACTACATTTATGCTACTTCAATCATTTCTTGTCCCAAGAAGGTGCATATAACTACTGTAAATGTACATTATACTTATAAAAGTACTTTTATTCAGCAAGGATTAAAAAAATAAGATAGAGATAAAAAAATAAAAAATAAGATTAGATAAATTGTTTAAAAGTAACAGTAAATAATGTTACAAACAATGCTGTTCTTTTGAACTTTACATCCATCAAAGAATCCTGACCAAAAATGTATCACGGTTTCCACTAAAATATGAAGCAGCACAACTGTTTTCAACATTCATAATAATCAGAAATGTTTCTTGAGCATCAAATCATCATATTATACTTATTTCTGAAGGATCATGTGACACTGAAGACTGGAGTAATGATGCTGAAAATTCAGCTTTAATCACAGGAATAAATTACATTTTATGTATAGGTTTTTGTTTCACCCTCAGGTCAACAGAACCCATTTTTATATCGATGTGTTAGATGTACAAATTCATGAGTGGAAGCCTTTTTATTCATTTATGAATAACAAGCCCACACTTTCTCTTGGCATATAAACGATCTCTCACAACTTAGCGACGGCTTGTGTTATTTCCTCCGTAAGATGTTTTTGTTTAGTTTGTATAAGGCCGAGCTTTTGCCCTGGTCCTCGAGTGCTATCGGCTTTCACAGCGGGCAGCTCTTTCAGCACCTTACACGCATACTCAGTTTAAAGTGACTTCAACAAGCACTGAATCTCTGCTCAATGACTTTATTCTGGAACATTTCAGACTTGGACACTCCACACGCCATCAGGAGCGCTAAATGCATTGCAAATGTGGACCTTATGGATTGTGCTTTTCTCTTTCCAACTATATGATTTACTTTTTGAAATTCATTATTCATTATCAAATCACTTAATGCATTGCTATTTCCTATTAATATGTTTAAATTACACAAATGTGCATCATATATGAATATGTATACAATAATAGTGTCTGGTTGTAATTTAAATCAAGCATTATTTTCTTTTAAAGTCATGAAATAGAAGTTGCGTCTTTTCTTCCCTATTGTGCCTTATTTCCGAGTGAAGCACTTCTGGAACAAGAACAAATGTTGGCGGGGCTTGATTTTGTCCGTGAGGAATTGATTGGATGGTTGTGGTTTGCTATTGGTAGATCTCTTGTGAGTGACAGGTTGCCCCGCCCACATCATCAGAGAGTGATTTTGATTAAAGATCACGAGGCACAAAAAATAGTGATGTGCATGGATAAATGATGTATAATAAAAAAAACATTTTTGTGATTTTTTTTTTTTTATTATTTCGATTTTTTTATTTGATTGATCTGGAAAACATTTCCAAAGTGTCTTCATTTCCAAGTCAAAACTGCATTTTGAATAATTAATAACATTATAAACATTACAAAATTACAAAATCATGTAAACACAATTACAATAGAATAATACATTTTTTAGTGAGAGCCAGTGTTGGGGAAAGTTACTATTAAAAGTAATGCATTACAATATTGCATTACAATATAATATACAGTTTGTGTGTGTGTATATATATACAGTATATATATATATATATATATATATATATATATATATATATATATATATATATATATATATATATATATATATATATATATATATATATTAGTGCTGTCAAACGATTAAAATATTTAATCCCGATTAATCGCATTAATGCCATAGTTAACTCGCGATTAATCGCACATTTTTATCTATTCTAAATGTCCCTTGATTTCTATTTGTCCCATTATTTTTTCTAATTTTAATGCTCTTATCAACATGGAAAAGTGGATCGGCAGTAAGTTTGTTCTTAGCTGTGGTATCCATGTGCTTCTGTCTGAAGTCATCCATTGTAGAGCTTAGATCGGGCCCAAAAAATCAAGACCGACCCTACCCGAGCCTGTGCATTGTGTAATTAATACCCGAGCCCGATTTAAACCCGTCCATTTTTTAATACGTGGGTTGTTATAACTGACGTTCTCAACTACTTTCTATGTTATTTTCTCCCGCCCGCAACATTTTTGTCCCGCTCCCGCCCGCAAATAGACTTTTGTTTGTAGGCTACCTCCAAATACTTTCAAGTTAGCCTACGTGTCGCCACCATACACATCAGCATAAATGCTCCTGATAAATTATTTGTTATTAAAGCATTAACACACAAACCACTGTTATAACATAAAAGCAAGCAGATACTGCGTGCATTGGTTTGGCATTACTGAATGCGCGCAAAGTGCACTCCCTTAAAAATTCCTAAAAAGCTGACATCAGTTCATCGCGATCTCACACATCTCTGTTATTATCAATGAAACTGACTGCACAGTGAATCTTTCATAATATATACACTTTGTTTGTTATAATTTGAGGATTTGCCAGCATACAGAATTCAGCACTGAACAAAAAGTCAGTTTTGAGCGGTGAGGGAGTCTATCTTAAATGCTTCTGATTGGCCATTGCGTTCAAGAAATCAACACATATGTCTGTGATTGGCTACATTGCTCAACGCTGCAAACATGTTATAAAAAGAAACTCTGGCCTGTAAATCGTTTCTATTTTGTTTTAGTTGTTCTTGTTGCTTTTCTGCAACATATGAATAAAAAAATATATATAAGATGTTGAAGTGGTCGTGCTCCTGCTATGCCTACGAGAAAAAGCAGAGATTAGTTTGAGTTTGAGTTCAGTCACACTTTCCCATTTGACATAATGTATGATGAACAATTAATGAGGAG
>JAPDVR010000017.1:3417458-3424958 GCA_026230005.1 Gila orcuttii | reverse complement strand
ATCTGTCTCCCTCAGACTCTCTTGAAATGATTAAAGTTTTTGGATAGCTGTGCGGTAATTCTGCTGTCTGACCAGCCCCAGATGGAACAAAGATTATCTCTTTTTTTCATTCAGCAGTGGTAGCAGTAACATGCAAAACAGGCCAAAACTTGAGGCAAGTGCAGCGTTAGAGCAGTAACCTAATTCATGCAATCAATGTGAATGTGTTTCTGATCTAAATAGTTGAGGTTTCATTTAACTATAACTGTAAGTAAAATTTAAGTAGTCAAGGTGATTTCCCTTTTCTCTCAGTATTCTCCCATTAAAAGTGAATTGTTTCACTTTAATTTGGGTTTTGTGGGTTCCTGATGTGGTACGGGGAGATTTCTCATGAATATTTTAATACATTTTTAATGTTTAAAACATAACATTACTGTATTTTTGTCACGATAGGATCCACAAAGTATGACGAAGAGAAATGTAGGCTATCCGTTCAAATAGATTAACTTTAATTAAACAACTCAAAAGAGAGAATTAGTGTATACGGAAACAACCAACACCAGACAATGAACCGCGGAAACTCAAGATCTTAAATACGTAGACAGGATAACAAACTCAATGATAAACAGGTGTGCTCTAATTCATAACATAATGAATAACCATGACAACAAATGATGAGCGGGAGCACAGGAAAGCAAGAGAAGCAAACGTCTACGGTTACGTATGTAGCCCTCGTTCCCTGAGTAGGAAACGGAGACGTTACGTCGGATGACGACGAATGGGGTTTCGCTTAGAAAGCCTATCAACATCGAGTATTACAAAACGAGCCAATGGCAAAGAAATGCCATGGGTCTGCGGAATTTGCATGACGTAACTCCGCCCCACCTCGTGGGTATAAAAGGAGGAAGTCCGCAACAGCAGTTTATGTTTCTTCGCTGAGGAGCCAAGACTGAGCTCAGGCGATCCCCGCGGTACAGCGGAAAGTGGCAGGCAGACGTAATGTCTCCGTTCCCTACTCAGGGAACGAGGGTTACATACGTAACCGTAGACGTTCCCTTTCGTTGTCACTCCGAGTTACGTCGGATGACGACGAATGGGGTTACCAGTCTAATCACGCCACCTTCTCAGCTGTCTTCCAGTGCCCTGCGTAAACAGAGATCCCTGTCATAGACGGACGAAGGACTCCATTTAATACAGGAATACAAAGGTACACTGGGAAGCATATCCCAAGCTAGGGGAAGTATGCAATTAATGCCAACCCAGAGGGGGGGACTTAGAGAATACACATATGACCCAGAAGGAAGCATATGGGGAACACTGGGGTGTCCAGCCGCAGGTGGAATATTTCAACCCCAGGGGTGGCAAGGTGGCTTGCCAAGGGAAAGACACATGCTCAGAGAGGCTTACAGTGGAAATACACATGTGGGGGTCGCTCAGGGGAGGGACCATGCACACGGGAGGTACCTAGCCGACGCGCAGGCAAGAGACACTGGCGCCGACGTCAGGAGTGCTGGAGGAGCTCAGGGCTTTCGGGGAAGCTCACCTGAGGAGAATATCGCACGTATCCAGTCCGTGGAGTGGAATGGCGAGCAAGCGAAGACACCTGAGCGGGTCCGGTACTAGCTAGTTGAAGCGAGTACATGAGAGGACACTGGCTCCACTCGGAGATATAGAATCTTGCGAATGTGTTGGGTGTCGCCCAGCCTGCAGCTCTGCAGATGTCTGTTAGCGAGGCGCCATGCGCTAGAGCCCAAGAGGATGCCACACTCCGGGTGGAGTGGGCCGTCACACCAAGGGGGCACGGTCGACCTTGCTGCTGGTATGCCAAAGCAATGGCGTCCACTATCCAGTGAGACAACCTTTGCTTGGAGAGAGCCTTTCCCTTCAGCTTCCCACCATAACAGACAAAGAGCTGGTCTGAGGTCCTGAAACACTGCGTCCTGTCTAAATAGGCGCGAGAGCGCGTACTGGACAGAGCAGTGCCAAGGCTGGGTCTGCCTCCTCCGGGGGCAGCGCTTGCAGGTTCACCACCTGGTCCCGAAAGGGAGTGGTAGGAACCTTGGGCACATATCCGGGCCGGGGTCTCAGGATCACGTGAGAGAAAGACGGTCCGAATTCCAGGCACGCTTCGTCGACGGAGAATGCGTGCAGGTCCCCTACCCTCTTGATGGAGGCCAGTGCAACCAGGAGCGCTGTCTTCATTGACAGGAACTTAAGCTCGACTGATTGCAGGGGCTCAAAGGGAGCACTCTCAGGGAAGTTAGAACCACTGAGAGGTCCCAAGAGGGAACGAGAGGAGGGCGAGGAGGATTTAGTCTCCTCACTCCTCTCAGGAACCTGATGACCAGGTCGTGCTTCCCTTACCGACTTACCTTCGACCAGATCATGGTGTGCGGCAATGGTGGCAACATAGACCTAAGGGTGGAGGGAGACAGCCTTCGCTCCAACCCTTGCTGAAGGAAGGAAAGCACAACGCTGATCTTTGAGTATTTCCGGGGGTCTTCTCGGTGAGAAGAGCACCAGTCGACGAAGAGGTTCCACTTCAACGCATAGGCGTGTCTCGTGGACGACGCTCTAGCGGAAGTGATGGTAGCCGCCACCGCTGGTGGAAGGGTACTCAACCTACCTCGAGCCGTCCAGGAGCCACACGTGGAGGCTCCAGATATCGGGGCGAGGGTGCCACAGGGTGCCCCGTCCCTGAGAAAGAAGGTCCTTCCTCAGAGGAATGGGCCAGGGAGGTGCTGTCGCGAGGAGTGCAAGTTCGGGGAACCAGGTCCGGTTGGGCCAATACGGCGCGACCAGAATGACCTGCTCCTCGTCCTCCCTGACCTGCGCAAGGTCTGCGCAAGAAGGCTGACTGGGGGAACGCATATTTGCGGCCCGGCGGCCAGCTGTGCGCCAGCGCATCCGTGCCGAGAGTGCCCTCGGTCAGGGAAAAATACAGAGCGCAATGGGTCGAGTTCTTGAGAGGCAAACAGATTGCGTCCCCGAACTGGTCCCAAATCAGCTGAACCGACTGGGGATGGAGTCGCCATTCTCCAGGGAGGGGCCGAAGCCGTGAGAGCTCTTCGGCTGCACAGTTCAGCACTCCGGGAATGAAAATGGCTCGAAGCGACCTCAGATGCTTCTGACTCCATAGGAGGAGGTGGCGGGCGAGTTGTGACATACGGCGGGAGCGTAGATCACCTTGATGGTCGCGGTATTGTCTGAACGGACTAGTACGTGCTGACCCCGGAGCAACACCCGGAAGCGGTGCGGGGCAAGACGTACTGCCAACAACTCGAGGCAATTGACATGCCATAGCCGCTGGGGTCCTGTCCAGGAGCCCGCAGCAGCATGTCCATTGCACATGGCGCCCCAGCCCGTGGTGGAGGCATCTGTTGAGACAACAACATGCCGGGAAGCTCGTTCCAGGGGGACACCCGCCCTGAGAAAACTGAGGTTCGACCACAGGGTGAGGAACTGACGGCAGGTCGGAGTAACTGGTACTCGGAGCGTGCCTTGTTGCCATGCCCACCTCGGGACTCGGTCGCGAAGCCAAAGCTGAAGCGGTCTCATATGAAGCAATCCGAGCGGCGTGACCGCGGCTACAGATGCCATATGCCCCAGGAGCCTCTGAAAGTGTTTTAGTGGAACCGCACTCTTGCCCTCGAGTTGTCTCAGGCAAGTCAGCAGTGACTGCGCGCGCTCGCTCGTAAGCTGCGCGGACATGGCGACCGTGTCGATGTCCATACCGAGAAAAGAGATCCTCTGCACGGGGCAAAGTTTGCTCTTCTCCCAGTTGACCCGAAGGCCCAGACGAGCTAGGTGCCGGAGCACTAGGTCCCTGTGTTCGCAAACCTGAACTCGAGAGTGAGCTAAGATCAGCCAGTCGTCGATATAACTCAGGATGCGAACCACGTGCTCCCGAAGGGGAATAAGGGCAGCCTCGACGACCTTCGTGAAGATGCGAGGAGACAGGGCCAGCCCGAAGGGGAGGACCGCGTACTGGTATGCCTGCCCCTCGAAAGCAAACCGAAGGAACGGTCTGTGTCGAGGAAGAATGGAGACATGAAAGTAGGCGTCCTTCAGGTCGATCGCTGCAAACCAATCCTGGGGCCGAATGCATTCGAAAACGCGTTTGGCGGTGAGCATCTTGAACGGCAGCCTGTGAAGGGAGCGGTTCAGCATGCGCAAGTCCAGGATAGGCCGTAACCCACCGGTTTTCTTGGGGACAATGAAGTAAGGGCTGTAGAAGCCGGACCTCATCTCGGCTGGAGGGACAGTCTCGATTGCACCCTTCGCCAGCAGGGTGGCAATCTCTGCTCTCATCATGGGGGCATTGCCACCGACCAAAGTGGAGCGGACTCCCCTGAAGCGGGGAGGAGACTGTGCGAACTGAATCGCATAGCCGAGCCTGACGGTACGCGCGATCCAGCAGGACAGACGGGGAAGCTCTAGCCAGGCTCCCAGGAACTGAGCCAGCGGGATCACGCAGACGACAGGCGTCCCCCCGGAGGGGCAGCGAAGCGGAGTAACTGGCCCAGACGTGGACGGCATAGCGGTCCGGTGTGGGGGCACAGTTAGCAATAACTTTCCCTCCACCGGGGAAAGGAGTGGTCCTGCTACCAACTCCTGGAAAGAACTGAGTCCCATCTCTGAGGAGCCCCTCTCAGGAGCGCCGCGTAACCCGGCGTGTTGCGGGGGGCGGGGCTGGAGAGGGCTGTGGCGTCCGACCGCGGCCTCCAGAGCCAGTCCGGGTGAACGGGCGGGATGGGAGCCGCGGGAGGGCGCCTTCGGCGGTGGGCAGACCGAGGGATCTGAGCGGACGGCGGGGCCGTCGGGACAGAATCAACGTCAGTCTGCTCATGGGCGGCTGAGAGCTGTTGGGCAAGCCCTCAACCGCACCGCCGAAGAGGCCAACCTGGGATATGGGAATGTCGGACAGACGGGTCTGCGCGACATCCAGCACATCAGACAGGTTCAGCCACAGAATGGTGAGCATCACCTGACCCAGGGAGCGTACGGCCACTTTCGTCGCTCGGAGAGCAAGGTTAGTGGCGGCGCGCAGCTCAGTGAAGAGCCCTGGGTCAGTCCCGCCCTCGCGCAGGACCATGAACATCTGGGTCAGGTAGACCAGCAGAATGACCATGGCATGCAGTGAGGCGGCCGCCAGTCCCGTGGCGCTATAGGATCTCGCCACAAGCTTAGACGAAAAACTACAGGCCACGGACGGGTGCTTAGGATTGCCCCGAGAAGAAGCACTCTGAGGACACATAGCATCGCAACAGAGCGTTCAGCCGGGGGAACCCCAGTGTACCCATGGGCAGCGACCCCATCGAGGGGAGGAAAGGCGGATGAGATCAGCGAGCGGTCCCTGATCTCATCATGCACGTCCGGGAAGAATGGTATTGGGGTTTGCCGTGGACGAGGGTCGGCGGCCTTACCCAAAAACCAATCGTCCCGGGAAAGCATGGCCGTCATCTCCGGATCAGACTCGACGAGTCGTCACTTCCAGGAAAATCAAACCCACCTAGTGAAGCTGCTACAAACATAATATCATCCTCTGTAGCTTCAAATGAAACACACGGGCCACCAGAGGGTAGACCCGTGGGAATCACCTGTTCACTAGCGGGCACCGTCATTGAAGAGGGGGGCTGGGGTCGCGGACACATAGTCGGCGCCTTGTTCCAGACCCTAACCCTCAGGTCACCCTGGCCACCAGCCGAAGATCGGGGGGTGGATGAGGGGACTCTCACTCATGTGAGTTCACCGAGTCTCGACCATAATGACACGATGATCATGTTTCCACGGAGAAAACATGAGTCATCCACGAGCGCTGCTCTAATATGATCAAGCCCAAACATACTAGACAACGCTCGTGCCCATCAGAGTCCGATACCAAGCTGCCGCACCATTCTTTTTTTTTTTTTTTTTTTTGAAATGCACGGGCGAGCCGTCTTTAAAAAGACGTGCTGCGTGCAAGCTCTTTTAGTGAGAGAAAACTCAAGTGTTGAAGCACCTGGGGAGACACGCACCGACTAGCAGACCACTGCAACAGATCAGCAGGAAGCACGCGCTCGCCGTAGATCGCCGTCATACCAACACTCGAGGTACTCGTTTGTAAAGCTGACAATTCAGAGATGGCTTGTGGAGAGAAGAATACACTTGGCTCCGAAGCGAAAACATAAACTGCTGTTGCGGACTTCCTCCTTTTATACCCACGAGGTGGGGCGGAGTTACGTCATGCAAATTCCGCAGACCCATGGCATTTCTTTGCCATTGGCTCGTTTTGTAATACTCGAAGTTGATAGGCTTTCTAAGCGAAACCCCATTCGTCGTCATCCGACGTAACTCGGAGTGACAACGAAAGGGAACTGAAGGTCTTTGAAAATTAAACCAAATGTGACTAAATGTGACACTTTTTTTTTGGATACACAGGACTAAACTTTTCTTATCCAAGCAGAACAAGTGTAATTTCATATTAAAGAGTCAATTAATAATGGTAGTCTGCTCCTAAAAGTTGGTTAAAAATAGCAGATAAAAAGTAATGTAAAAAATACCTACATCTATCTATCTATCTATCTATCTATCTATCTATTCTTATGAATATATCTCATAGTTTAATATGTATTATTATCATTCATTCATTCATTCATTCAAATACCCCATATGTTACCCCACATTGATTTTTAAGTGTATGTCAATGGTTTATATGAATATTTAGATTGAAATTTCTTTAAATCACATTCTATTTTAATTCTACTTTCTCTAGGAGATGATTCAAACAACAATTCTGGCGCATGATCCTGTCTTGATCAACTTTCCGTTTTATAATGATATTTGAATAATTTTGTCAAACTATACTCATGAGACAATTTAATTTCTCGCAATCCTGGTTGTTAGGGGACGAGGGAGCAATCTGGGTCTGGCTTTATTTCTGGTTAAATATAAACCGTTCAGCGAACAGGTGGTTGGAGGATTTTCGACTTTTCCTCACTGCCATTTGGTTGTAATTAAGTGTAATATGGGATGTCACAGTCCCAGCATAATTTTGCTGGATATCTAACTTTTAATGTTTGTTTTAGAGATTCACTGTGGCATATGGTTTTTACTGTGTGGCTTATGGCAAATTAGGGAAAGAAGTCATTATAGCTGATGTTTCTAGGTTATAAAAAAAACATTATTTTGTTTACAGCATTTTAAAGTGAATTGCCCATCACTAGTGATATAATCATTGAGCAATATTCATTAAGACTATCCAGTTGTGTCTGTATAACAATTCCAATGCATGTGAACATGTGTGTGTTTAAATACATGAAGTTTTAAAAAAAAAATGTAATCCAAGTCTCCTACAAATCATCTGAGGAAGAAACGCTTCCCCTAGACATTCATAACAACCATTTATAGCAACCAGTCACAGCTCTATTTTATGTGCTTGATGCTTTAGGACAATAGCAATCATCTTGACAAAGTACTCTGAAACAAGCCAAAATGTGTTTTTCTGTGAAATATTAAGTTTCAAAATCATATCACATCATT